>JASANE010024568.1:0-17425 GCA_030248225.1 Trileptium ribeirensis
CAGAAAAGGGGAGTTAAGAGCTGCATAGTATTACTAAAAACAGTTTTTCCTGGTGTAAATGCACCCGTAGAATCCGAATATGCTATTGAATTTGCCCTAGGACCAATACTCGTCGAGCTATTAACCCCCCAAACTACCCCCTGGTACTATATAAATTTTGCTATTTTTGCTGAGTTTGGTCAAAAATAGCTCGCCGAGTATTAGTCCTAAGGTAAATTTAATACCATATTCGGATTCTACGGGTCCAAATTAGTAAGATAGGATGGTTTTTATATACACCCCCCCTTATACACTTTTGTGTCGTGTTTACTCGATCCGGGGCCTAATTGGGGTCCTGTTGGGGTATCGCAATATTAAAAGGAGGGTTAGGCGCTGCATAGTGTTAGTAAAGGAAGTTTTTTTGGTGTAAATGGACCCGTAGAATCCGAATATGTGTCGAGCTATTAACCCCCCAAACTACCCCCCCTGAAACTATATAAATTTTGCAATCAATCAATTCATCAATTAATTAATCAATCAATCAATCAATTAATCAATCAGTCAATCAAATTTTTCTAGTCCTATGCTTAACACCTATCTATCTAGACCAAAATTTTGCGCTGATTTCAAAAATGGCACCCAGGGAAAAATTTCAAAAATCGAAGGTCAACTTTGAAAATTCGATTTTTGAATAAAAGAGATATGTTAAATAGCCCATTTTTCTGACTAAAACGAGCCAAAGATATCCGCTCTAACCCCAGTAGAAAAAAGTTATGCTCAAAAAACACTCCAATTTGTCCCCATATAATCTTATACCAGGGAGCTAGTTTCGGGGTTAATAGCTCGGCGAGTATTGGTCCTAGGGCAAATCTAATAGCATATTCGGATTCTACGGGTCCATTTACACCAGGAAAAACTGTCTTTAGTAATACTATGCAGCGCTTAACCCCCCTTTTAATATTGCGATACCCCAACAGGACCCCAATTAGGCCCAAGGGTCGAGTAAACGCGACAAGTGTATGAGGGGGGTCCGAATAGTACTAAAAACCATTCTATCTTACTAATTTGGACCCGTAGAATCCGAATATGCAATTAGATTTGCCCTAGGACCAATACTCGTCGAGCTATTTTTGACCAAAAAATCTTGATAAATTTATTTAATACCAGGGGGTAGTTTGGGGGTTAATAGCTCGGCGAGTATTGCTCCTAGAGCGTTTCTGAAGACAGATTTGGAATCAGCGCGAAAAACTGAGTCGAGTAGACCTATTTTAAGCTATATATGTCCAAAAACAAAAAAGTCGATTTTTCGCCCTAGGCACCCTCGATGGCTCGAACCTCGGTTGGGCACTCCCGGGACCCCTGGTCAACCGAGTCCGACCTATAGTTGGATTTTAAGGCCTTATCTTATGTAACTTTTTGCCCTGAACACGATGGTGCTATTAGTTCTGCAGTGCGACTAACACCCATAGTTGTGGAGGTACCCCGTGCGGCATTTTGGCCGTTTTGAAAGTGTTTTTTTCATTCTGAGGGGGCTATCGCTATCTCAAAAATTGAAAGTGTATTTTATTGCGTTTTCTTATGTAACTTTTTGTCCTAAATACGATGGTGCTATTAATTTTGCTGTGGGATCCAATCGTATGGCTGTGGGGTACCCCCGGGCGGCCCTGGGGTCGGGTGCCAAAATCCAAAATTTTCATTTTTGACTTTTCTTGGAATTTTTACATCATATATAGGGTAAATGGATCTCCTGAACACGATGCAACTATTTATTTTTACATAGCTGTAGCCCTTTGGCCTGAAAAATGGCATTTTTTGACCCATACCAAAAATTTTATCCATTTTTAAAGTGGGTCTTATCGTATTCTCCTATCGATTCTGCACCGGTAGACTTCAAAAAAAGTGGGGGTCGCTTAAGTACCTTTTTTCAGAAAGCGCGTTTGAAAAAAAGTGGTCAATTTGCCTAATTTTTGTATCAGAAAGGGAACTTCACCTACAACTCCTTAACCCGTGGTCCGATTGAGCCCTTCTTGGTTGCATCCTGTTCAGGAGATCCATCTGCGTTTTTTGTGTACTTCTTGAGTTTTTTTTCAAAATTTTGAAAAAAAAATTGGTAATACTTACAAATTTCGCAATTAACTGGGACGGGCGGCGGAAAATTCACGGCGGCGGCGTATTTCAAACGAACGCGGCGGCGGTGGCAAGGCAAACTTCAGCGACGAAACAAGCTAAAATAGAAATAAAAATAACAAATATAGTTAGAGTCCGAATTTTGGTCAAAAATGCCCTAAATCGGTTGTGTACCTATTTTTGGAAAATTTGAAATTTGCGGGGTCAGCTTTTGATTTTAGCCTTAAGGTTTTGTTATCAGCGTGTTGGCCTGAAAAATGGCATTTTTTGACCCATACCAAAAATTTTATCCATTTTTTAAAGTGGGTCTTATCGTATTCTCCTATCGATTCTGCACCGGTAGACTTAAAAAAAGTGAGGGTCGCTTAAGCACTTTTTTCAGAAAGTGCGTTTGAAAAAAAGTGGTCAATTTGCCTAATTTTTGTATCAGAAAGGTGACTTTGGGGCCCTATAACTCCTTAACCCGTGGTCAGATTGAGCCCTTTTTGGTTGCATCTTGTTCAGGAGATCCATCTGCGTTTTTTGTGTATTTTTGAGTTTTTTTCAAAAACTTGGAAAAAAATTATTACTTACAAATTTCGCAAGAACTATGCGACGGGCGGCGGAAAACAATTGACGGCGGCGGCGTGCGGCAATCGAACGCGGCGGCGGCAACGAATGCTTCAACGACGAACCAAACCAAAATAGAAATAAATATAACAAATGTAGTTAAAGTCCGAATTTTGGTCAAAATTGGCCTAGGTTGAACGCTTTTGTAATTTTTAATTTGAGAAATTTTACTGGGTCAGGTGTTGCTTTTAGGCTCAAAATTTTGTTCTCAACGTGTTCTACGGGGTCGAATTACTATAGGTCCATTATTATTTGAAAAATGGAGGCCCAAAGTAGTACCAAAAATCGCCAAAAGGGGAATTTTAGGGGTAAGGGCGTATGTGGGTAGGGTACCCCATATGAAGCGTGTGTATAATTCTCTAATACTTAGCTTGAGACCTATCTATCTAGACCAAAATTTTGCGCTGATTTCAAAAATGGCACCCATTTTTACGTGCGACTTAAATTCGTCGAGTTATTAACCCCCCTGCTACCCCCTATAGTAGACTAGTGAACACAAGAATTTCTGATTTTGGTCAAAAATAGCTCGACCAGTATTGATCCTAGGGCAAATCTAATTACATATTCGGATTCTACGGGTCCAAATTAGTAAGATAGGATGGTTTTTAGTATTATTCGGACCCCCTGTGGGGTACCCCCGGGCGGCCCTGAAGTCGGGTCCCAAAATCCAAAATTTTCATTTTTCTTGGAATTTTTACATCTTCTATAGGGTAAATGGATCTCCTGAACACGATGCAACTATTTATTTTTACCTAACTATAGCCCTTTGGCCTGAAAAATGGAATTTTTTGACCCATACCAAAAATTTTATCCATTTTTGAAAGTTGGTCTTATCGTATTCTCCTATCGATTCTGCACCGGTAGACTTCAAAAAAAGTGGGGGTCGCTTAAGTACTTTTTTCACAAAGTGCGTTTGAAAAAAAGTGGTCAATTTGCCTAATTTTTGTATCAGTAAGGGCCCTATAACCCGTTAACCCGTGGTCCGATTGAGCTATTTTTGGTTGCATCCTGTTCAGGAGATCCATCTGCTTCGTTTTGTGTATTTTTTGATTTGTTTTTTTCAAATATTTGGAAAAAAAATTTGAATACTTACCAGAATTCGCAACGATAGTTGCGGCGGCGGCTATAGGCTGTGCGGCGGCGGCTGGATTGAGCGGCGGCGGCACTCTTGATACACTAACGATCAGCTGAAATAGAAAACAAATATAATTAGAGTACTAAAATTGGTCAAAAATGCCCTAAATCGGATGTGTACCTATTTTTGAAAAATTTGAATTTTGCGGGGTCAGCTTTTGATTTTAGCCTCAAAATTTTGTTCTCAGCGTGTTCTACGGGGTCGAATTACTATAGGGACGTTATTACTTGCAATTGGGAGGCCCAAAATAGTGCCAAAAATCGACCCGGTGGGACCAGGGTATATGTGGGTAGGGTACCCCAAATGAAGCGTGTGTATAAGTTTCAATACTAAGCTTAAGACCTATCTATCTAGACCAAAATTTTGCGCTGATTTCAAAAATGGCATCCATTTTACGTACGACTTAAATTCGTCGAGTTATTAACCCCCTGCTACCACCCCTATAGTAGACTAATTAACACCAGAATTTCTGACTTTGGTCAAAAATAGCTCGACGAGTATTGGTTCTAGGGCAAATCTAATTGCATATTCGGATTCTACGGGTCCAAATTAGTAAGATAGGATGGTTTTTAGTACTATTCGGACCCCCCTTATATACTTTTGTGTCGCGTTTACTCGACCCGGGGGCCTAATTGGGGTCCTGTTGGGGTATCGCAATATTAAAAGGGGGTTAAGCGCTGCATAGTATTACTAAAGACAGTTTTTCCTGGTGTAAATGGGCCCGTAGAATCCGAATATGCTATTAGATTTGCCCCAACCAAAAAAGGTCCTCACCACCGAAACCCCAAAAAACTGAACTCATAGGCGAAAAATATGGTTTCGACGACCAAAAAAGTTCCTCGCCACCGACCCCCTACAAAATTTAGGTGGGGTTACCCCTGGGATGATCGCTACCCACCACCCCTGGCATAACGGACCGTCAGCATGTATGGTCATATCTTTGCTCAATAACTAAAGCATGAATCATGCAATTTGTAGTATTGTGCCCAGTGTCCGAAAAATCGGACAACAGAGTCCGAGTTCGTAAATAGATTTTGATTAACTGCTAGAGTTCTACCTTGAAACGGACAGAAACTTAGTCCAATTATATCACTATAAGCACAGGAAATATAACTTCAGTCATTACACTACACTAGCTTCATATAAAACTATAACTAATAACATAAATTTCCAGCTTGAAATCTATACGCTGACTGATTTAGCACGAAAAGTTAAAATTAAAAATTAAATTTTAGAACTTACGCAAATTATAGGTGGATCACGCCACCACCTTCAATGCATTTACGTAAAATATTTATAGCTAAAAAGTTGAAATTTCCTTACTTCTTTCAACTTATACATATATTGAAGTGTTTATGTTTACAAAACAGGAAATCAGATAAGATTTTCGAGTTTAATTGGGCGCTTTTAGAATTTATCAACATTTTCAATTCTTATATAACCGGCCTGGAATATTCATCTTCACATAGACAGTAAAAAATAAATAATATCACAAACCAGGTGATGGTGAAAGCGGCAAAATTACACTAAATACATGTGTATATCTATCAATTCAGGTTTATTTTGAGGTTTATTCAGGTTTTGAGACGATCCTTAAGAAACGGAGAAGCAGCTCCTGGCTAGTGTACCATAGTCGTTTCCGAACGATCCCGATTCAGTCCGCTACGACAAAATTGGCAAAGATGACAGTTTGGCAAAAATTTGATAAAAGCTTATGAAAAAATTTGGAAAAAATTGTGGGTTCCTAAATTTCCCAAATTTGCAACACACTCTGGCGAACAATTCGCCTCCCTGAACCGGCAGATCTTGGCACCTGTACGTTAAATGGTGGTATTTTGGGTTTTTGTACCTACACTACTGAAAAAACTAACCTGAATGATTTTCCACAACTGCGGCACGGATGTCTTATTCCCCTGTTTTGGCTGTCGTTGTGTTGATTTGCCTCTCGCATTGCAAAAAAACGCAACGTCACTACAGTCTTCGCATTTGTAAGGCTTCGTATTATTACGTCGTATAATGTGAAGATCTAATTGTCTAGCTTCGTGAAATTCCTACAAAAAATCATGTATAACAAGTATGTATAATATATATGTAGATTTACCGTTCATCTGCGTAGTCCAGGTCCGGTTTTAAAAAATTTCGGGTCTGGGTCCGGTTATTTTATTGTTTGCACCGATTGCTTATGCTCAATTGCTGTTGTTGTTGCTCTTATACTTGTTGGATTTCGGTTGTGCTTTATTCTGCACTGACTGTTTCTTGGTCACCGGCAGTTGTCATTGCCGTTTGTATTTGCTAAGACTCTTTATCGTTGTTCGGCGCGGTATACAACCTGCTTAAGCTGAATGGCCCGTAGTATTCCTCGCAATGGATTACGATTTTTGGTCGTTGATTTTGTTGGTATTGGCTGGGTAATCGCAGTTGATTTTGTTGAATATCCTTTTCTTCTGAACTTCTTCATCTATGTTTTGTGATTCTTTTCTCAGTTGTGCTAGTGGAATCTCAGATTCATTATGATCCAAGCTTTGGCATAATTGTTGGAGTCTTTATCAGCCTTGTGTGTTTCTTTATAAATCGTGATTTTCGTGTTGTTGCGATCATTATATCGCTTCTCGGATTTCTTTATCCGGATCTTCTGTTGTTGGAAATAACTCGTCGGTGCTTACTTCTTCTTGCAAGCTTCTTTTATCCGCTTGTTGCTCTTTTCGTTTTGGCTCGCCTGTGCTTGGATCGAGTTCTCGTATTGTATCTTCAATTTTTTTCGTTGTGTTCCGGTTTGTTGTCATTTCTTGTGCCTTTTCGTTTAGTAATGGTTCTCAATTTCCGACGTTCTTTCCTTTTGTCATCGATTCATTACGGCCATTATACCGGGTAGTGTTCTCCGAAGTGGAATATAAATATTTTTACGACTTAGAAAGGCTTGCGTAAAACGTCCTGGTTATGAGGTCTATTAATTCCAATTACAATATAAATTGCTTCTATTTTGGCTTCTGTCTTATTTAGGACTGGAGACTGATTTTCGAAAATACTGACCAGTTTTATTTTATTACTATTGTTCCCAGCTTTTACACGACATCTTGGTCAGCATTTCATATTCTATTATTTTAAGAGGGGGTTGGTGGGTGTCGGAGCATATTCTCTTTCGACGGCGTGTAGATTCGTGCTTACGCGGCGCTCCGACCCCCAGCGACTACTATAACACAGAAAGTTCGTAATGCAATTACAACTCAGGCCACCAAACAACTGCTCGTTTCAGGCTGGGGTGCGCGAGTTCGTGGTCTAGGCGAACCAGTAAAGTGATGATCTTCGAATTTCTTAGTGTTTTGTCTGTAGTTAATTCACAGTGCTAGCGGCTCGGCCGTTCGAGGGTATATCCTTATGACGCTCTCTCTTTATAACAGCAAAAACACCCAAGTAGTATAAGTGTTTACTCACTAGTACAACAAAGTGCCAAAACCAGCTTATATTGAAACGATTTAGCGAGCGACACCTATGCGTATTGGAGGTTAGCACTCGACTCAGCTTCAGACTAGTATTCCAACCAACTGTTCGACTACGACATGATATAAGAATCTCAAACTCAGACGAAGCTCTGCGGCATTTCATAAATTTTATACACAACACATTCCGCACATTAGATAGATAGATATACAAAAGATTGTAGGGTTATAAAAATCTCTAGGTAGGCTCCACAAAGGGAAGCCTATTCTAGCACCCTAGGACTATTATAGTGTTACTCATAGATACTACGTATAAAACCTATTAGTTTTGTCAATTTAATGTTTGGGAGGTCTGTTGTGAGTAGTGTTTCGCTTCCAAAGAATAACTTGCGTAGTAGTTTCAAAGTCGCGCAGCTCAATATTAGATGCTCCGCAGTCTGGTCAATTTGATTACAGAAGTTGCAGTTGCTATTGTCCGTCAGTCTTAGCGTACGTAGGTGCTTTCCAAAAGCACCATGTCCAGTCAGGAAATGTATGGCAATTCGCATACGTTCTTTGTTTAGTTTCCACAGGAAACGAGACTTCCTAACATCTATAAATGGTGTAGTCATCTTGGTCTGTCTAAATTTTGTACAGTTTGTCCACATCGCATTATGCAGATGAGTTGTCCTGTCACGCAGCGCGTTGCCAAGTAGTGTACTGCTCAGTGGAAGGCATGGTTCAGGTCCAACAAAAGGTGAATCTGATGCCCTGCGCGCTAAATAGTCTGCAATTTCATTGCCCTGTATACCGGTATGGCCTTTTATCCATCCAATAATAAGTGTGTTACCATTGCCAAGTCTGTTGAGTTGCTGAACACACTCTAGTACAACGGCTGATCGGATTTTGATATTTTCGAAGGCTCCAATTGCCGCGCGGCTATCAGTAAAGATACCAATTCGTTTTCTTTTTGTTTTTTCTTGAATAAGTATCCTGGCACAGTTGGATATTGCAAATACCTCCGACTGAAAGACAGTGGCAAAGCTACCCATAGGTATGGATACACCAACTCGTCCCTGGATTGCAATTCCTGCCCCACAGTTGACCCTGCTACCGGATGCTACACGTGATCCATCAGTGAAGCATACAATATCAAGGTCACTAGAGTCTTGCTGGACAAAGTGACAAACGGACCAATTTCTGGCACTTCTCCAACTACAGACACGGTCCATGGGCATATCTATTACGTGTTTGAAATGGTTTGACATTTGCTGTAGAAGGTTGTGGTGATCCGCGTGCCTGTAAGGGCACCACAAACCTAGATCTCGTAACCGGCAGTATTCTCTAAGAGCACATTCCTCTGCCGTCAGTGCAATCGGAGGAATGCCTAGGACTGCCTGTATACCATCCAATGGGGTAGTACGAAAACCACCACATATCATCATGCAAGCCAACCGATGGACCTTTCTCAACTTGTCCCTGTAGGTACCAAGTTTGAGTCTGTGAATCCAGCATACAATCGCATACAAAAGTGCTGGTAGTGCAATTATCTTGTACAGGCTGTATGCGTATTTGGGAGTCAGTCCCCAGTTACAGCCTAGATAACTTTTTAGTATGAAGAGAAGACGTATTGCACATTAGTACAAATGTTAACATAAGGCGAGTAAATGCACAATGTCCGAATTCCAGGCCGACAATACTAAATCAGTAATGAACTCTCTCGTCCGTCTGACGCTACTCCAGGCGTCAACGCACACTTAAAACGTTTTATGCGCTACACGTGTTTCGACCAAAGCTAGGATACACGGATGAGCGTGCTCTGACTTGTGACTACTGCTAATGCAGTAAGAATACTGATGGGCACGTGTTCAATTGTATTCCAACTCAATTACCGGCATTCAGCACATAGAAGGCAACGGGAGCAGGGCGTGTTCAACCTGATGAGGCGACTACTTACCATACCAGTCTTAAATTATTAAACGATGCGGAGCACTTGACACCACCAAAACTAGCTAACCCGATCGTAGACGTTTTGAAAAGTTGCAAACGATGTCAATAAAGTATTCAGCACACACCGTTAATTTAACACTACTTTTCTTATTATACGTTAAATAACAAATCTAGATCGAGCACTACTCGCAATAAGCCGTTACGCATCTGGTTTTCCTCGTAACCAATGTATTAAAAAATAATGAAGATAAACCATAAAATTTCCATTAAGCTCCGCTCAATAGCTCTTTATAGCCCTATAGCCAGACAAAAACGTATAGACTTGGCTAGGTTCGACAATAAAAGGCAGTGAGCATCGAATGATTTAGCTATCTCATCTCCACACTAATTCACAACTCCTCAGAATTGTAGTCAATAAAAGAAAATCCGAAAACATAACCGATATTATTCGAACAAGTAATAACTTAAGACAACGACTACCAGACGACCTTCAGTACACGTCAGTCGACAACCAAAAACTAACAATACGTTGCAAAACGACTAGCTAGGTCGTCTTTCCTCCCAAAAACATAATTATAATCATCGTAATACATACTAATAATCAAAATCACTATATCAAGACGAGTAACCGTTTATGAATATGGAATACGCCCAGCTGGCGAAAACAAACGGCACTGCGTACCGTATTAGAGTGATACGCGGTTCACGCGAAAATAATAGAATATTATATAATTTAGAAGAATTTTAAAGAAAAATTTGGAATGAGAAATGGGGTGGGAAGGTGGATTGGTGGTTTCAGTAAAGTAGGGAGAGATGGGTAGTGAAATTTTAATGTGATGAAGGGGGTAAGTGGGGGAGGTGAAATTGGGAATTTGACGGGTGGGGGTTAAGATTTGATAAAATAGGAGATGGTTGAAAAATGTGAAAAGTTAGAGAAAATGGGAATTTTGGAAAATAGAAATTTAAAGGGCATAAAAAGGAGGCGAAAGGGGTAGGGTAGATATAAGGTGAGGGGGATAAGGGGTAAATGATATTAAAATTTAGCATGGGTTGGTAGGGTTTTGGGGAAATGGAAGATATTTGAAAAATGGAGAAAAATGAGGAAAAAGTGAAAATTTAGAAAAAGGAAATTCATGGAAAAATAGAGAGAGGGAGAGGTGTAGGTTATATATGGGGTGGGGTTGGTAGATGGGAAACGAATATAAAAATGGTAGTGTTTGGTGGGGTATTGGGGAGGGAGGGTAACTTGAATTTTAGTAGAAAAATGGGAAAAAGGAGAAAAATGGATTTTGGGTAGAATTTTGGTTGTGGGGGTAGAAGAAAAAGGGTCTGTGAAGTATATATTATAGGAAAAAGGGTAGGGAAAAAGAAAAAGTGTGTTTTATATAATTTTATTTAAGAAATTTAGGTTTGGGGGAATTTATGGGTATGGGTGAATTTTGATAATTATATAAGTTTTATTATATTTTATATATATTTATAAATAAATACATAGCTAGTCACACATTTATATACCCAGTTACCAGGGAATAACCCGAACCGAAATTTACCGGAACCGGAACCAGCAACCGGAACCGTCCATTTAAACCGGATCCGGAACCGGAACCTGGTCTTCGAAATTTATATATAGTAAAACAGATGATGGAAGAAATGAAGGTATAGTGGATTTAAAATGCATTAAAAATAACTTTTACATTAAACTTAATGTATTTGCGATGGTATTATTGCCTTTGTGAAACTTTAAAGTGACTGAAGAAGCTAATAATGTTTATTTATCGATCAAATATGTCGGTTTTTGGACATTCAGAGCAAAAAATGTCTTCCACTATACACCATTGCGTATACTGCGTCAAATCGAATGTGCTTACAAAGCTTGGAGCGTAGAATACACACTTTCGCTCTGTCTCCAGTCGCCTCCCTTTACTACACATACGTTTGTTGCATGTTATTCTGTAGGAAACTAAAAATTATTGGTTTATATGATTCTAAGAGAAAATATTAGATAGAAAGTAATTTTCTGATCAGTGGTCAGAGACGCTGTTTAGGCTAGCGTTGGACAAACAGTGCCCGTCAGTTAGATGATAATGATGATAGCTTTCTAATCAGAATGCGATAAATGAGACAAATTGTGATATATACTGCTCGCACAGTTTCAATAAATACAGGTCATTGCCAAGAAAAGCTGTTTCTGGCTGCGTTGCGGATAACGTTACTTCAATTTCACCTGATTTACAAAGTTTAAAGTGCACCGGCTGGTGCTTGACGCAGTTTATGTTAGCCAAGCATAGGCTAAGTACTTCTACGTAAGCCATACTCTGTTACCGAGTTGGACCGGTATAATTCGAACGTACCCCGCAGACTTCTGAATATGTGAAATAGCTGCTACAAGCATCGACCTGGCTTTGATTTAACAAACTCCTGCAGGTTATTATGAAAAATTCCTGCTCAAATTATGTGCCTTATTTACGTTTCACATTCCAAATTGGTTAGTTAATCTTTTCTTTTGCTTGGTTGTATTGGAGCTTGATCATTGTATAGTATATATTACATATGTTTGGATTACAGGATGAAGCAAATAACGTGGAAAATTTCAAACAAAATTTTTAAACCGGAATTCCGGTTCCGGTATAGTTTTTGCCCTTTGCCGGAACCGCAACCGGAACACGATTTTCGCCGGAACCGGAACCGGAATTCCGGTTACTCCCTGCCAGTTATATATATACTTTTACACAAATATTGCGCTCACATGCCATGCCAAGGGCGACAGGGGATACTAAGGCGGGAGTGGAGGCCGGCCCCAGTGTTGTAAATAGAAATTGAAAAATTTTAGGTGTGAAAAAGGCAACAGTGGGTTATTTTTATGACGGCTATCGGGATTAAACGGGGAAAGAAATCGTCACCGAAGACTGTAGAGTTCGATGTGTGGCCAACAGAATGCCCCGGTGGGGAATGAACTAATCCACGCAGATGGCTCGCGTCCTTTTGCTAGTGCAATTCTATAAACTCTACTAAACGTTTCAACTTGTCCACTCTAAACAGTCGGGTCCAAGACAAGGGCACCAAAGACGGAGTTAAAAAGTTTATTAGTAAGGCAAGTATAAGAATAATGCACACAAGTCACACCTAATTCTTAGCACAGTTCTTTTAGATTGTGCCTACTTTCGTTTACCGGTATCTTTTAATTCTACTATTAAGCCTGAACTATTTGAACACCTCCTTTCAACTGATAATCACTCTTTGTCTTATTAAGTTTAGAAATAGGTTATCTCTAATAATAATTCTCTTATGAGGTTTATACAATGACAGCCGGACGGCATGCAACTGTGCGATCATTCAGTACCTTACTGTTGGCTTTAGATTTATTGCCAATAGTTTCCTTATCCGTTCCTCTTTGAGATTTACACGGTTACACCCGCAAGACGCCCTCCCGTGATTTATCTGGATAGCTTATCATTTTCGTTAGATTTAGGCAGTACACCCGCACGGCATGCACTACGCTTGTGGGGTTATATAGATACCTTAACCTCTTCCTCAGAATTAGTACTAATAATTACATTAGAGCGACTACACCCGCACGGCATGCGGACCGCTATAATTATTAAATTATATGAACCGAAGCCCCTAGCAACTTTGTTTCTTTAAGCCGGAATACCACAGATTTTCTTTGGGAATTAATTACAATACAATTATTTATTACTCAGATGATAAAGTACCTATTTGCGCAATCCTTGGCAACGCTGAAATGTCATTCTTGAACCACAGTTGCTAGATTATAAACCAGAGTTCGCAATCTTCACATACTCCCGAACCATGAACAATTCTCTTGCGTTAGTAGCCTCTACAATCATCAATGAACAAGAAAAATACCACAAAAGCCAGGAATGTAACTCAAGATTCAAACGTTCATCCTCTAAGCCTATTTCTGACACCAACTCGAACCCTAGTACAGCGGAAGTATGGCTACTATCTAAATTGGTAGCTAAGTAACCCATGAAAAATAACTATCAATGATATAAGAAACCTGGGCAGTCCAAATTGAGGGGGTGGGGTGGGGGCCTGACATTTTTCGGTTCCCCTGGTTCAGCACAGGTGCCCCCGGTTCATGCCCCCTGGCAAAATTTTGGGCTCCCCCGTTTCACAGCCTCTTTGAAATTTTTGTTTCCAATCGGTTCAAAGTACATAAAATTTGATCAAAATTTATACGATAATTCCGTTTTGAAGCCAAGAATGTCGCAAATTTTGTCAAAATTTGCTTCATAATCGCTTGTTCTCTCCATCAAAACCCATTTTGGCAGTGTTTCTATCACGATTTTGAACCATTTTTCTCTTGGAAAAATGCTCCTGGCAAAATCGGGCGCCTCCCGATTCGGAATTAGGGGCCCCCTTGTTTATGCCCCCTGGCAAAATTTTCCGCGAAATTTTCAACTCTCCAAAGTCAACTGAACACAACTTTAAATTCATGTTAGCTAATAAAAGCTTTTGATCCAACTTACGCAAATTAAGCAAAATAAAATCAAAATTTATACACTAAAGATTCTAAAGAATGGTGGATTGGGGAGCATATTATAAGCAAAACAATGAAAAACCCAAATTTTTAATTTTGGTTGAGGTTTTGGGTTGTGTCTGGAGTATTTGGGTACGTTTAGACCCGGAAATCCCTTGTGTAACCTGGGAACCACCCAGAACTACAGTTACTATATTCAATAAAACATTTAAAAACTCATCACTGGCTATGTAATTACTTTAAAAAGATCACGAGCAGTTTTTATCGCAAAGTCGTTTTAATTTGTGTTCCCACAATGTCACATGCGATGTTTAAAAACACCTCAGACTTATCCAATGTGGTACGTACTACAGATTGGTTTTTTAAATGAAGGTGAGAAAAAACGGTGGCGTTGCCGTGACGTCATTGTTTGCGGGAGGCGATGTGCGTTAACGTTACTTATAGAATGCTTACATGCCTTAAAACCACTTGTGACATACATCGACTTCGTACAGATATAGTTGATGTTTTTAAGCCACATATATAAGCCAGACATGTATAATAAGCTAAAGCTCCTGGAACAAACAAACAACAAGCAGTGTAGCTAAAATGCTCAAACCCCTAAGAACAGTCCTATTATCATATTCATTTACCAAAACATTTGGGGAAAGCAATGGGATTAATACATATTATCTGCCTATAGCATCAGTGTTCAGCGGTGGGGAGTGGCAGGATCAAAGTGTTACAACCGTCCGGGACTGGCAGGCGTATTGGCCGTTCATCGAAAGAGGAACGGCAGCTACGTTGAAATCGGCTAGGAATTAACTAAAGTAACTAAACACAGAAATACTTAATATGCTGGGGGATAACAATATCTTAATCAGTCTATTTCACATTGGTTAAGCTATTTAGAAAACGATGGGAAAATGTAAAACAACAAATCTAACATCCGAGAGAACAGGCCACGGCTCGACGAGCCGTAACTGGCCACCGGTTAGGAATTCGAATTTACGACCCGAATACTTTTCGGTGCGTTATCTAAGGGTTTTTCTAACGAGATCGGTTAGAATGAAATTGGTCCATGGGTTATCGAGTTATCTTAATCAATATACCTCAAACATGACCAAAAAACTCTACTTTACGCTAAGTTAGATTAATGCTATCATTTAATCATGTTTGGATCTATGATAGATTGTCTGATCGCTGTCCTCATCTCAACCGCTATCTTTACTGTGCCTGCACGAACATCGCCACATAATTTCTTGGAACGCCTCTCTTTCTGAGTGGATCATTTAGATCTATGATGTTACGATTCTAGGCTAAATCACCTAAAAATCAATCAGATCACCACGTATGCAACTCTTTACGATTGTCTCAGGAATACCCAACATCGGCATCTTTAGCTATCATTGTGTTGCTTAAGCAATCTATTCCAACCAAGGAACAATATTAAGCCTCGTTTCATTCCTTGTTCAATGTACAGGTCGCGACTAAAGTTTTTTCGCACCTTTTGATATCTATAAAGTTCTTCGATCAGGAACCACGTAACCGCTCCCTCATCGTTCAGGCGCTCATCTGCTAAGAGTTCTACACGTTATCATGTAGCCCAGACATTAAGGATTCCAACGAACCCGAGCGGACCTCGATCGGGCCAGCCATTGCACCGTTATAAATATTGACCTTCCATTTTGTACCTATTCCATCCCTCTTGCTACAGGAATTGACATACACTTTTCTTCGTTATGCAAATTGTATTGTTTTCGCATTAATCCTTCATACCAATACAATATGACCCTAACTCGACCTAGCGAATTCTTGGCAAACCTAACGATGTGCAGCAGGTCATCATTTGGTCCTCCGTTGACCTGTGGTAACCAGCTATAAAATACGCTCTAAAATGACATGACTTTATTAGTGGGCATAAAATTCTAAAAACTATTTTCAACTCCCGAGTGGGCAAATCACCCGTCATTGTGTTAACCTCGTTGCAACATCAGTAAATTTACCAGGCGGGTCTGTGTCCTACCCTCGGTTTACTCGGAACAACTGCTAAATGCGCCCCCACTTTTGTCAAAGCTTTCTGTTTTCGTCTTTTTAACAATTTTGCAAATTTAACCAGCTGGTTATAGGTGTAACCCCACGTCGGAACCGCCTTCTTCTGGCGAAAACAACGATAGCCTGGGGACATCGGTTCGCCTACTCGTTAGCACGGGATATCCCGCTGACGCGGTCAGAAGCATTTAGGGTCTTGTTTCTTGTAGTAGCATATCCAGTTACATAAATGATGGTGGTTATACATATATCTGTGAGTTTTGGGGTTTAAAATATTTTAAACATGGCAAACTTTAACATTAGATTTAACTTTACGAAGGGCCATTATATATGCCTGATGAACATACAATTATGATGCATAATGAAATCTGAAAAAACTAATCTATGATTTTTAAGACACGTTGTACACAGTGGTTAAAAATAGCGTACACAATTTTATTTTTTGCTTAAAATTTTCATTTTAAGACTTGTTCTAATTTATATATTTAAAGAAAAAGTAAAATTTGAAATTGAAGTTTTTAGCTTACATTTCCGCTCGCTTATGTGTGCTTCTGCGGTAAATTTACCGTCGTCATAATGTTTTCGTGGCTATTGTAACGGTTAGAGTTATGAAAGAACCCTGTGTAGTAGCAGCATTTGCATTAAAACAAATTTCTGAACACCTAATGAACATGAAATTAAATTGTTAAAAAATTGTTTTATGATTTTTACATGAATAAACATATGCATTTTACATGTTAACCTGATGCAGTTCAAGTTCAGGGTTAAATTTTAGTGTGAAAAAGTAATCATGAAGCGTCAGTACAATCGAGACCTTGGGGTCTAGGTTCGGCTCACCGTTAGAGCCTGTCATAATATCAGAAGAGCCGACAAGAGCCCAAGGGGTTTTTTGAGATAGTGGAGTCTAGGGTATCAGGAAAATTTGAGTTCGGCTCTTAAAAGCTCTTTTCTAAAAAACAACAAACATTTATTATAATATGTGATGTTATCACAATACATCGGCTCGGCTGTTCAAAAGTCTAAAAGCAATTATATGATTTGTTAGATGGTTGTCACATGTTCCCTCCACATATTAGCGGAGTCACGAACTTTAATTATTGGTATTCTGAGACATTATCCTAGCTTGTTATCGGAATTGCCGTGCCGAGAAGAAGACCCGTCCACGAAGAGCCTAGTTGACAAGAATTTGAAAAACCTTGCATTTTGCCACCAATAATGAATATCCGTAAACTTAACGCAGTGGCGAATGCTGGATTTCAAGGTGGATGGGATCCCGAGGTGGTCGCGCCTCAGTTCCCTTCTCCACCTCCCGAGGCGCAGAACCTGGTGGTACCACCTCCCCCCACCCCCGAGGCGCCGCACCCCCTCAAGTCATCGGGTCTGTCCCGAGGCGGTGCATCCCCCCGAGGCCCCGCACCCCCACTTCGAGGCACTGTACCCTCCAAAGTATCCAGAGGCCCCACATTCTTCAGAGGCGCTGCTCTCCCTCTCCCCGAGGCGGCGCACTACCTCCCGAGGTGCTGCAATCCCGTCTCCGAAGAGACCCCGCACCCCACCCTGGGGTGCTTCAGCCGTCCCGCGGAAGTGCTGCCCGCTTTGAAGAAAATTCCCTTCCCGAGCTCCCGACTCGCAGAATCTGGAAGTCCCAGCCCCTCCAAAGCACCGGACCCACTC
>JASANE010024569.1:0-41500 GCA_030248225.1 Trileptium ribeirensis
ATTTTTACATAGTAATCAAAAAACAAACCTTTATTCATGTTTTCAAGATTTTAGCGGAATGACCGCAAAGTCATAAACTGTTCATATGTTTGTAAAATGTTGACATTTTTTATTTTTCAACGTGCATTGCACATAATTTACGTTATAGTCAGTGGTACGAAACGGCTAACAGTAAAGTACAATGCTTAATCAGCTCAAAAATATTACAAAAACGACCGGCTACCAGTCTTACAACACGATTTTTTATTATAGATGTTTAACAGTATTCAACAAAAATATTAATATAACACTTAACGATTTTGCCATCAATATTTTTTAACAAAAATTTACTCCACCATGCGCTAAAACCGAACGTAAACAAAACAGACAAAATGTTTGTTAATCTTTATGTAGCTGTTAACTGTGAACACAACTTAGTCATAGTGTAAGAGGTAGGATATTCCCTGAGGCTTCGACCCCTCTCGTGCCTATGGCGCCACCCTCGCGCACCGACAACACGGAATTTTGGCAAAAACACAGAAAAACTAGGGGAGAATAGGCAAATATCGGATGAAAATTGGAAAAAAATTAAAAAAACTTTGAGTCACAAAAATTTTCTGAAAATTTACCCCTCCCCTGAGGACCGGCTGATCTCCGTAACAACACACCTTGAAGCACCCCCTATTCACCCTGAGTCTTCGGACCTCGTGCATGTATGAACTTAATCAAGAATGTGGCTTGAACGAACAGGTACACATGATTCGCCTGAAATACCGAAGCAATAACTATTATACAGCTTTAACTTTATATACCTATATCAAGCATGCACTTGTTCTGTATCTACAAAAAGTAAACGAACTTTTAACACCGTAATTTGTGTATTGCGCAATGTTTGACAAAATCAAGCCGGTATCAGCGATCCAACCCGCAGTGTACGGATGAACGTGGCGAGCGCAAACCACTGAACTATGTAATAAGTAACTGTTGCTCGGTTTGTCTGAAAAAGTCACAAGGCAAACGAATAACAATGCACGCTCAAACACATTACACAACAAGCTCAGAACATACAGTAAATATGAGCAGCACTATTTTGTGGACACTGGGTCTAAAAAGATTAATGTTGATTCTGAAACAGTATAAATTCTAATACAATAGAGACATAATAACTCTTTCGTGCATAAAAATTAACAAATCTGCTAAACAACTTTGGCGTGCGGCAGGCCTTTGAACATGCATTGTTAATATTCCGTCGCTTTGCCATGTTTAACGAACCGTAAGAACACCTTGAAAGCAGCGCAGTGGATGGCGTACGAGGTTGCAGGTCCAAACGATCTAGTTTAATCCGTCGCAGCAGCAAATGTTTTTGATAGTTGTAGAAATATTCGCTTAAAACAAAGTTTAGAGCAAGAGTGCAATATTTAAAGAACAACTTAAATTCGGCAAAGTACTGATTTCTCTAATTGATAAAAAAATTTTATACCCCCGTCTTCGTGCAACAATGCAACGAGCTTTCACTACCAATGCTGTTCCTTAAACAGCGGACTTATTTTAACCAAAATTTAAGACTGTCACTCGGTTAAACGACAGCTTTTGCGCAAACGTACTCACAAAGGTGAATCGAGTTACGGTTTCTTCTTGATTTAAAGAAAGTAAGTTTCAATCGGCTTAAGAGAAATATTGGTCCGGATGTTTGCCGGACCGGACCACCACAGCGTGGACCGAATCTCTCCAACCCCTGCTTGTTTACATCTTTACTTGTTGTACTAACGTGCTTCCGGAATAAAGCGGGTAAACAGAGGATAATGTCAGACGATAAGCCTAGTTTCAATATAAATTGTAACAAATATTTCAATGCTGCTAACGAAAACCACGGCCAGAAATTTGTTATCTTCGTTTATCGTGAACACCAACGTGTGCCATGTAATAAAAGTTAAAAGAACGTAGGTGTATACTTCGTTCCGATAATTCATTTTATGCAATTTCTTCTAAATTAAGGGTGGGTCGGTCCGGTTGCATCTGTGGTGTTAAGACGTTTTACAGACTATATCTATTATGGCGCTGTCAAACAACTCCAGTCGATAAATGTTAAGATAATAATCAATATCACATTTTTTCAACAGGCTTAATTCCGAGTATGTGAAAGCCAGTCGCCATAACATCCGCGGTGACTTCGCACAATAGCAAACGATGATGATGGATGTGTTTTACGTTGCCTATAATTGCAAAAAATACAACATTCAGTTTAATGTTTAATGCATAGTATGCAATAATTGCTAGCGTGTTCGATGTCCGTTTGCTCAGAATTTCTCATGGCAACTATAGTTAAGCGCGAGTCCGCTTAGGTGCGTACAACTGGATTGTTCTTTTGTCTAATTAGTTCATGATAGTAAAATCGACGAACACGCACAGGTCACTATGCACGCGTACACGATTTGCAATATAGCAACGCGCATTCGATGTTCACGGTCAATATTTTGCAATTCAGCAACATTGTATCCTGACCCGGATAAAAGTAAAACGCGATTAACAATCACGTTTTTTTTCTCGTTTACTGTACAAAATTATGCACGAATAGACCGCGAAATGCTGCTTCACGATACATCATGTCAAACGCTGACAAACGCCACCGCAAATTTCATTCGTCCATACTAACTCATTGTTCGCGATCACATAAATGTGCGAACGCTAATTTTGCAACAAATTATTCAATTCGTGATCTTGACACAAGAACCATTGAGTACGCACCTTAACTGGATTCACGCATTATGATGTTCCTACGATATTACGTACTTCAATTTGATTCAGGAAAGTTCTCTGTAAAAAAACAACCATACCATGCGTAACATAAAAAGTATTAGCACTAACTACATATGCTCAACATTATAATAAATTAAACAGTAATAAGCCCGACGAAGCAAAAACACGTGTAAAAGTTAAAACCACATAAACCTTTCATGCGCGTCTGCTATATTCAATTATAACGGTACCATTGTACTCGTCAAGAAATTTATTCTAAAAATAGTTATATTAATTATAATCCGTTCGAAACTCCTGAGTAGCAACTAGCTCCACTCAAGATGCTACGGTCGTTTCTACCGCGTACTGTAGACCTCATCTATGCACTACAGCATAAAATGTTAACAATATACTATGTACCTACATTAGGTACGTACTAAATGCTTTATCCTGACATGGTATTTATGAAATATAGCGAAAAATAGTTCTTGTATGAAGTATTCCCGAAACAAAACTGCAAAAGAAAAAATGTTTTACGTTTCGAAAAAGTATTATTGTACAAATTTTACGAACATAAACAAAACCAAAGTTTCCAGTCCAGTCAGTTTCCGAGTTACTGGTTTGTTAGGGATTCGATAATTTTCATTATGATGGTTGTCTAAATTTTGGTGCACCTGGATACGTTGGATTTAATTGTACTCACGTACAAAGCAGCAGTTTGAAAAGTACTTAGGACCCTATGGCGTAAAATTTTTTTAAAATTATAATTTTCCTGAAACTTCTGATTTACGCACAATTTCCACCTCGCGTTTTCTTTTGTAAACAATTCGTACAAGATTAAAGGAAAAATTCTGCTTACCTAAAATTGTCCAGCCTGCCCCACGGCACCAAAACGCTGGTTGTTTTCAAAATTCATCAGCCATGGGGTTAGGCTGCATCATTTTGTGAAAAAAGCAGGACCAATATTGCGTGTAACGATGTCACAAGATTTGGTAGATTTAGAACACCCTATCATTTTTATCCAAACTTAGTAAGAAGGCATCAAATTTTTCACACTTGTCATAAGACGCTAGTAAATGTCTCTGAACGTGTACAGCAGTTGTAAGATTGCATTATAATTGCATTTCTATACCTATATAAAATTCTCACGAAGCTCAATTTTGTTTCAAAATTGGCAAAGGAAATACATATGGAACTAGCCATACTCGCCCAGTTTCCCCGGACAGAGGGAATTACTCGTTTGAAACATTGCTTAACAATGTGAAATACTCGCAATTCAGGAGCAGTCAGGCTGCAGCTCAAGTAACGACATAGCTAATTAATTCGGGACTACGGAGCACTTCAAAAATTACTAAATAATAAGTGTTCGATTAAGTAGCCGTATTTTTATGTGTCTTATAAAATGTTTTGCAAACGTAGAAAAATATGCGCTGGCAAGTTAAAAGAGCCAATCAAAGATACCTGAGCGAACACAAAGACTGAATATTGCGCGTTTATGTTATATAATGACACCAAAACTATTGTTGCACTTTTGATTTATTTCATCAGGGTAATTTTGATTATGAAAACTTTTATTACAAATTTTGGCATACAAATATCCAAAGGACGTGAAATCGGAGCTTTGATTACGGAAAAATTTAGCCGGAACCGAAACCAGATTATTGCTAGAACCGGAATTCCGGTTACTCTTTGACTCAGTCATAATTTTTTGAGCACAACAGCTGCTGCTATCAATATTGTTGACACTTACCAGCGCTATCTTTTTCGATACAGTAACAAACATCATAGAATTCCGTGAAAACACATGCTAAATCGTATAAATAGTCACAGAGAACGTTTGGCAATAATTCTTCGACCATAACTGCAATAGCGTCCCAGAATTTGAGGATTTCTTTTGCTAATTTGAATTCTTTCAAATGTGATAGAACAAGAGATCCATCGAAAGACGACACAGACGATTCTATTTCCGAGCGCGAAACTCCAGCGTTCCGAGCAATTGAACTACAATGAAGTTAAATATTAATGAGCATTATTTACAAAACATTCTCAAGGTAGGATGATGTGGGGATATAAAGCGGTCGGTCGACGAAGGAGGATGTGGGAGATGCGCTGCGCCTTCGGCACGATCAAGTGCACGTTTGGTTTCAACGTCTCCAACAGGTTGTATGACCTTTCGGGGGGAGAGGTGGCGAACCTCAGGAGGGTAATTCCCACTACCCTTATCAGAGTTTATAATTATTTACAAAGCCGAGTTTTATTATGGAAAGGTGCTTCACTAAAAGGTTAAGCAATAAATCTAGCACAACGACTTCTATAAATGCACGTTACTTCAACTGTTTAAATTAAACTATTTTACCTCAAGTAACGTTTTAGCATATCGCTGATAGCGATATAATACAAATTTATCATTAAGTCTCACACCCAATATTCGGTTTCGGACAAAGCCCGGCATACGAGTATGCACTCGATAAGTGGTATGTTGCGGCCACAATACAAAGTTAAAAGGATAGTCAGAAGAGAATCGTTATAATAAATAGCCCTAACATGGACTTAGAATATACTAATACATAATGTGTCGAAGGTCCGTTGGCTTAGAGGATAGAATCGAGGGGGAAAAGAATTCTGGATTTTTTTGAACCCATAGCTTTTCTCAATTTGGTTAAAGTGTTGTCTAAATTTTTGCTAAAAGTTTTGTCAATTTCTGCTAATTCGTGCCAAATTTTCCACAATTTTTGTTTGACATTTATTTTGAAAAGTTTCCGCGAGCGCACAATTGGGGTACTGTACGCGACAAAAATGGCGGCTCTGGCCTTCGTGCGACAGAGCAGTGTTATAAAGCGAACGAGCGGCCAGCCTCATTTCTCAACGAGTGCCTGTTAGTTTGCGCTTAAAGGGGTCAGCCCCCTGTAATGGAGATTTCTCTTCCTATGGACGTATTTATGCAGTAAGGGTATAAAAACTTTAATAGCAAGTAGAATCAGCATTTAAATGTTTTTTCAAAAAATCTACAATCTTATTGTTATCCATGTTTCTTTAGAAACATTAAAAGTAAGTTTACGAAAACAACAACAATTCTACCTTACCGGATTCTAGTGTAAGCGTACAAGAAGATAAGCTGCGGTGTTTCCTTTGTTGTCAAGCATCTGAAATGTTTTCATTATTATACATAACGCCTTAAAAATGACTACCCTTTATTTAATAATTACTTTAGTGAATTATTACTCAGTTGTCAACAGCAAAATACAACAATATAGTTAAGGGCTATCGAAACGCTGAAAAAGGCTTTTTTTACGTAGGGGCACCAAGTGAAGGCCCCTTAGCATGTCGGGAATAATGGAGGCCGCTGAGTTGGCCAGGCGGCATGAAATGGATAGAAAATCTCCTCCTAGACAAACCAAGGGCTTCGAAAGTGTGAGTTTTTTAAAATCATTGTCCTCGGGAAAAAAGTTAAAATAGCTACAATATCGTGTTAAAATAGAGGCTAAAAGCGATTTTTAAGGAAAATTTGACGTAATTTATGAAACTTTTAGTTTCATCAAAATTGGGTTTCAATAAATTTTCAGTGTCAATAGGTGCAAAAAATAGCCATGGCCGTTGAACCAGGGGGTCCAAATGTTCAAAGGAACACTCGTTTTAAACCGAGGAGAGTAGAAAAAATGCCAGGTGGCACCCATTCTCCTACAATTCAAAGATGTCAGCTGTATCGAAATGAATAGTTTTTAGCACTGTAAACAAAAAATTCCGGCTAGCGGTTCGCTGTTCCGCTTGCTAAGATCCTCCGCAAATATGTTTATAAAATTGTAAGCCTGCTTTACATTACTATGCCATTGCCTATAAAATTATACCTTAAAACAACATTATAAGCGGTTATCCGCAATGCAGTGCTTCAAATGTAAAGCTACAGTAAGCGCGAGAAAAGACTCCAGCCTCTCCAAAGCGAGCGAGCAGCTGTAGAAAATTTAGCGACCAGCAACCGAGCAGTGCTATAGAAGATAGTCAACGGTGACCCCCCGCAGAGTGTATGCTTGAGTCTTAACTACAGTGCTGCGTGCACGGTGTCCACACCAATACAGCGTAAGTGTAAAATTTGGCCACTCATGTTACCTATAAATAAACAGGGAAAATCCACCGTTAGTGCTCTGCGGCTGTTTCTGTGTGCATGTTTTATAATTCAGAGTTGACTATGCTGCATTCCACCCAGCTGTCTCAGCGTAGCATCTAATAAGCCATCACTTAGTTACACTCGCTCCTCTCTCAAATGTTCCTGTACCTGTTGTTTAGTTCAAATCTTATTATTCTCAAAATTCCAAACTACAATAAGTATTTTTACTAGTCATTCAACCAAAATTCTAATTGTGAAGAAACGAACTTACCCGATCAAACGAAAATACATAGTCATTTATGCGATTATGCGATAAATCGGCGTATTTGATACAACCGAACGCAACGGCACGCTGGGCTGCGCTAAATTCGTCCTGACTAAGTACCGACTGACGATCCTTTTCGAGCAACTTGGCTTCCGATCGTTTCAGACCTTCGTCCGTTAGCAATGACGATAGCTTGACTGTATCGCCCTCACGAGTTTTCAGCTTTTTTCTTGAATAAAACCACAAAAAATGTTTTCACACTTATCGAATCTGACTAACAATGACGAACGCTACTAACAAAAAGCGAGATCCATTTACAACACAATACCACTATACTATTCAAAAACCAAACATATTATTTTAGCTACTGCACGGAATCAAAGTTATGAAAATTATATAAACTGAACAGCCACAAACAGAAACCTGTTCCGTCGAAATCGTAATATATTAGATATGCTATTTAAATTTTTTGATTTTAAAATTCATTGGAACCTGATAAAGTCAAAATCCTTCGAAATTTTACAATTTTAACAGTCGACATTTTTTGCCATGACGGAATTTTGAGTTACAGTCGTAGCCAGAAATAAACACAAGATAATTGATCTAAAAGTGATTCCATCTCGAATACACGGAATTTCGATCGATTTCGATTAAACGAAATTTAGATCAATTTCAACTGCGATTGTGGCGGAAACGCATAAATGCTATATTTATAATTTTTCTATGGTTTTCAGATTGCACTTTGTTTTTGTCCGGGATCTTACATTTGTTCATTACCTTTTGTCAAATCTAAAGCAATTCTGTTAAACGAAATGTCCTCATAAAATAGTAAGCACGAAATGTGTTTCAAACTGAAAGTAATAATGAGGTTTTGTATTTTCTTAAGCGCTAGGAATCTAGGAAATCTATTTTTTCAAATCCCGATAGCTTGATTTCATGAATACAATATTAAACTAAGCCTAAACATTTTCTTAGACGTCTATAGTAATTTATGAAACTGACACTAATTATTAACGACTATTCGGTAATGGAACTACATTTGTGAGCGGAGCTTGGGCTGTGGCATTTCGAATGTACCCAATTTTATGTTCTTCAAATAACTACATTGCATAGGGCATAGGGCTTTATCATTGGTAAAAATATTATATTTGAATTCTCCGACCCAAAAAACCCTATAATGGTTTGATCGAAACGATTCTATTTCAATAAATAACATAAATATAGCAAAATTCGCTATTTTAGCTGCATAAAATTAACTAATTAGCTAATTACTAATTAACCACTCAAAATTTTTTAATCCCAAATATCAAGGGGCACACTCTGACTTGATATGCTTTCAAACAAAAAAAGTTTTTTTAAAATCCGTTCAGTGGTTCTTGAGATCTGTTGGACCGAACGAACGGACGGACATCGACCTTTTTACTCCCAGACAGAAAATAAAAACGCTTCGCTCAATAATAGTCGACAATTTAACAAATATTTAGGAGCAAAATACTGCTCGAACAGGGCTAATATCTATTGTCGTAGAAAACCATTTGGCACTGTTTTCAAAAATCGCGCCAGCGCTGGGCTCTGATTGCCCGGAAAGAGTCATGTCCTATTAAATATCACCAATTTGAGCGTAGCGAAGCTTTTTTGTTTTCGCCAGATGGGTAAAATCTGGCAGTAATTAGTGTTAAGCTAATATTTTGGTGTATATGTTACATCTCGTCGTGCTGATTACGAAGCTGGTGTTTATTACTGGGGGAAGTTAAACACATGCTAATTAGCTGGCTAATGACTAAATTAACTAATTTTTTGAAAATTTCCAAAGTGCTCAGAAATGAAAAATAAATTGCACACGGGGTCTTCTATGTAGGTTATCACGAATATGAAATTTCAGAAGGTCTAAAAATTGGCAGTATATGCTAATTAGCTAATTAATTGACTATCTAATTAGTTAATTTTATGCGAACTTTAACATCACCTCGAAATTGCTAATTTTTTTACTCTCGGTGTTTTCGAAGTCGCTGATATGTCGCTTTTACATCGCTATGATTTTATCATGGGTGTTAGTTAATTAGCTAATCACAGTAGTCGCCAGAAATGAGTGCTATTCGTTCGATGTTAGATGATAACTTCGAAATTTTGTCCGAAATGTGTTTGAGACGTGTTCGAACGTTTTGGTGCGCTTTTTTAAATTTATTCGAGAATAAATAAATTTTGTTCGATTTCTGTTCGGTGTTTGTTCGCTCAAAATGTGACACTCGTTTCTGGCGAGTACTATAATTGATATTACTAAGAGTGCATTAGCGAAGAGTATGACACTTCGCTGCACTCTGCCAATGTTCAGCCCATGTTTGATCATACAGGCGTTTTCGACCTGACCCCCAGTATCTGGGGAAGGGTCGAGATGCACTGACCCCACCCCCGCCAGGGTTTTTCTGGGAGGGAGTAGGTTGAACCTCCTCAATTTTTCGGGGGCTCGGTTTATAGGCAGCTACTGGTTCAACCGCATCACCAGAAATTGGTAGGAGATCCGAGCTACACCCACAAAAAAACTGGGGGATTTCCGAGCTCCCCCCATCAACAGGGGGGTCAGTGCATTTCGACCCTCCCATAATTGGGGGGATTAGTCCGAAAACGTCCGTATCATCAAACCTGGGCTAACATTAGAGTTCAGGGCAGTGCCATACTCTTCCCTAATGCACTCTTGATGTTAATGATTATTTAGCTACTTTTTGCATGGTGGATTTTAACATCAATTGTCTAAAACGTGATACTTATTATAAATATATTAAATATTTAGCTGAAATACATGTATACAGAAATAAAATACCAAATTATTTGCCTATTGATCCGCTCACTTTTTACGATTGATTATGCGCCTGTAAACTTAAAATCACCCCGGCAACCATCCTATTTTGTATTTTTGGATAAAACTGGTTAAGGAACGCTTTTTGGTCAATCATAATTCGGCATAAAACTGTTCGCGAACACAGCGCTCGCTATTGAAATCTAACCATTTTGTGTTTGCGAAAATTGAAGTAAAATTAACCAAATGTTTGAGAACGAAAATTTGTCGTTTTGATGGTGACGTCACTTTTACCTTAAATATGTTCATGAACGCTGTATAATCAAAATTTAAATGATAATACATTAGAGAACAAAATTTCTGCAAACTGAAATCGACAAAATTCTGTTCAAACACAAGGTCTAATTTCTAGCACTTGAATTTGGTTTTGCGAATTTTCTGTTAGCGAAAACCGAATGAAATTAAGCCCGTTTTCCGTAACAAGGGTTTGCGATTCGATATCTGTAATGACAGAATAGGATGGTTCGCGGGGTCACCTTAAGTTTACTTACGCATTACGTTTACTAGTAACAACTAATAGCCGATATAAGTTTCAAACTACTTTAAGGAACTGCTTAAGTTTGCAACCAACAAAACGCTAAACATATTTTAACAGGTGCCATGGTTCGGTCACACAAAGTTGCTTATTTTTCCCTTCAGCCCAGAACGACACCGAAAGCAACATGATCGACTCGTATCTTCGCGGTATTGTAGAAACCAACTTCACGCGATGCAGCATACACTGTTTGCAAATGCAAGCTCTAAAGCAAAAACAATAATAAAAACAATATTATTAAATTAATAAAAAATAACACTGTAGGCGATTCTTTCCCGTTTTTGATTGAATCTGTAAGTAGACTAATTTTGGCGAAAGGCTGCTAGAATTAGATCTTGGTTTGCTTCAATGTTTTAAGTTCACTGGAATTGATCCGGTAATCGATCCTGAAAAACAAGTTTAAAATTGATTATCAATAACAACGATTAATGTTTGCTAATTTGATTATACTGAAACATTATTGTAAAATAAAGTGCAATGCTCAGACAACTACTACAATTGCTTTCGCTACTTCGGTGCACACGCCTTTGAGTTGTAGTAGTTGTCGCATTATAATAACGATAATGATACAAATTGTATATTTTTTGTAATATTGAGAATTTGTATTTACATACATACTGCCACCTGTTTATAACCATTATTATCTTTCGAATGTTTAGCAAAACAGAAGCGTCGACTTAAAAAATATAGATATTTCTCGACTTGCAAGAACGAAAACTATTATAAACACTGTCGTCCGTCACACCAACTCTCGTCAAATGACTTGGTAAGATCATTGATTGATTACACGCTGTTTGACATAACATTTTCAATTTCACCGATCAAATTTATAATACTGCACTTCACATACCTGTCCTGCGTCCACGACGTAGATAACCCAATCGGCTTGTCCCTCGTTGATCCTTTGGCGAAGCGCTGCCATTTCTACCACGTTCCATACGGTATCCGCCGTCGGATTTAACTATCGTCATAACCTCGATACCGGAATTAAACAACACTTCACGACCTTATTCTTCACGGAAAATAACTCCTAAGAAAAAAACAAAAATAAGACACTTTATTTTCCAATTAAAAATTGCTCAAAATTTTACTTCGGATTCAAACATAAAATTGCTGCTCAGATGACACTTATACTACTCAGCATTCATTAACTATCGAAAATTCGCTAAGCACGGGTATATGCACATCAATTGTTCGTTTGACAACTACTATTGCAGTTACATATCCTTATTCTCTCAACGGTTACGACGCTACAAATTTGAGTCAATCGCTTGCAAAAGTCGTACAAGCTAGAAACGACCAAAACTAAAAATATTCATTATCGTCAGCCTCATCGCTTCTAGTAATATCACTGCATAATAATATGTAAAGAATTGACAAATTTGAGTTAATCGCTACCAAAGTCCTAGGTAGGAACTACTAAAATGAAAAATATTCATTATCGTCAGCCTCATCGTTTCTAATAATATCACTGCATAATAATATGTAAAGAATTGACAAATTTGAGTCAATCGCTAGCAAAGTCCTAGAAGCTAGGAACGACCAAAACTATAAATATTCATTATCGTCAGTCTCATCGTTTCTAAGAATATCACTGCATAATAATTGTGAAGAATTGACACATTTGTGTTATATATCAATAATATTATAAATTTCCGCTATGAAAGAGAATACCAGAATGGTTTTAGAGTCTATTTGCTTAATATTCCTCTATATTTGTAGTATCTCAACGCACAAAATGTTGAAAAGGGTGGGATAGACCAAAACATGCGCTAAATTATTACTGTCTTTATGTAACAAAAAACTTGGACTTTCCATTTCAAGAAAAAGACTCCAATGATAGTACTACTGTGCTCAACGATAACCCTGAACCGGTGGACCACAGTACACGCTTCATCCACTAAAACGTAGTCGCTGCAGTAGTAAACATTTTTTCATTTCAGAGTTTCAGCGCATCTACGATTTATTGGACGTGCAAATACAGGAACGCGGTGAATCGTTTTATCAGTCTCGCATGATTGCACTTGTGGATGACCTTCGAGCTAAAGGTACCCGGCGATTTATTTTTCTGTTTGAGTATGGTTTTTTAATGTAATGAGCTTATCCTAGATTATATTGTTATTAAATTTGGTAATAAACTGCTTGGTCATCGAATTTATTACTGAATGTTATAATGGATGTTGGATTGCCGTCATTTAGACATTACAACTTTTCGTTTATGTTTGCGTTCGTTTCAAAACACACGGTCTCCGTTGACGTTCGTTCTCGTTCATTCTTATGCAGTTATTTTTGTCCGTGACTGCACTTAGTACTTTTAGTGACCGCACGAACAGTGTTTTGTATTTGACTAGGCCGGCTGTGGATCTTAATTATGTTTGCGCTCGTTTGAAAACACACGGTCTCCGTTGACGTTCGTTCTCGTCCATTCTTATGCAGTTATTTTGGTCCGTGACTGCACATAGTACTTTTAGTGACCGCACGAACAGTGTTTTTGTATTTGGCTAGGCCGGCTGTGGATCTTAATGCCTCTCCCTGAATTTTGGCATGTTTGTGTGGAGAAGTTTAGAAAATGCAAGGCCTTACGTTTTAGTGGATGAAGCGTGTACTGTAGTTCCCACCGGTTTAGGGTTATCGTTGAGCACAGTAAGTTCTGTCGTAGGAGTCTTCTTTGAAATGGAAAGTCCAAGTTTTTTGTTACATAAAGACAGTAATAATTTAGCGCATGTTTTGGTCTATCCCACCCTTTTCAACATTTTGTGCGTTGAGATACTACAAATATAGAGGAATATTAAGCAAATAGACTCTAAAACCATTCTGGTATTCTCTTTAGTAGCGGAAATTTATAATATTATTGATATATAACACAAATGTGTCAATTCTTCACAATTATTATGCAGTGATATTATTAGAAACGATGAGACTGACGATAATGAATATTTATAGTTTTGGTCGTTCCTAGCTTAGGACTTTGCTAGCGATTGACTCAAATTTGTCAATTCTTTACATATTATTATGCAGTGATATTATTAGAAACGATGAGGCTGACGATAATGAATATTTTTAGTTTTGGTCGTTCCTACCTTAGGACTTTGGTAGCGATTAACTCAAATTTGTCAATTCTTTACATATTATTATGCAGTGATATTACTAGAAGCGATGAGGCTGACGATAATGAATATTTTTAGTTTTGGTCGTTTCTAGCTTAGGACTTTGCAAGCGATTGACTCAAATTTGTAGCGTCGTAACCGTTGAGAGAATAAGGATATGTAACTGCAATAGTAGTTGTCGAACCGAACAATTGATGTGCATATACCCGTGCTTAGCGAATTTTCCATAGTTAATGAATGCTGAGTAGTATAAGTGTCATCTGAGCAGCAATTTTATGTTTGAATCCGAAGTAAAATTTTGAGCAATTTTTAATTGGAAATAAAATATCTTATTTTTTGTTTTTTTCTTAGGAGTTCTTCGTAAAGAAGAAGGTCGTGAAGTGTTGTTTGCATCCGGTATCGAGGTTCCACTGACGATAGTTAAATCCGACGGCGGATACACGTATGGAACGTCAGACATGGCAGCGCTTCGCCAAAGGATCGACGAGGAACAAGCCGATTGGGTTATCTACGTCGTGGACGCAGGACAGGTATGTGAAGTGCAGTATTATAAATTTGATCGGTGAAATTGAAAATGTTATGTCAAACAGCGTGTAATCGATCAATAGTATTACCAAGTCATTTGACGAGAGTTGGTGTGACGGACGACAGTGTTTATAATAGTTTTCGTTATTGCAAGTCGAGAAATATCTATATTTTTAAGTCGACGCTTCTGTTTTGCTAAACATTCGAAAGATAATAATGGTTATAAACAGGTGGCAGTATGTATGTAAATACAAATTCTCAATATTACAAAAAATATACAATTTGTATCATTATCGTTATTATAATGCGACAACTACTACAACTCAAAGGCGTGTGCACCGAAGTAGCGAAAGCGAATTGTAGCGTTGTCTGAGCATTGCACTTTATTTTACAATAATGTTTCAGTATAATCAAATTAGCAAACATTAATCGTTGTTATTGATAATCAATTTTAAACTTGTTTTTCAGGATCAATTCCGGATCAATTCCAGTGAACTTAAAACATTGAAGCAAACCAAGATATAATTCTAGCAGCCTTTCGCCAAAATTAGTCTACTTACAGATTCAATCAAACGGGAAAGAATCGCCTACAGTGTTATTTTTTATTAATTTAATAATATTGTTTTTATTATTGTTTTTGCTTTAGAGCTTGCATTTGCAAACAGTGTATGCTGCATCGCGTGAAGTTGGTTTCTACAATCCGGCGAAGATACGAGTCGATCATGTTGCTTTCGGTGTCGTTCTGGGTGAAGGAAAGTAAGCCAGTTTGTGTGACCGAACCATGGCACCTGTTAAAATATGTTTAGCGTTTTATTGGTTATAAACTTAAGCAGTTCCTTAAAGTAGTTTGAAACTTATATCGGCTATTAGTTGTTACTAGTAAACGTAATGCGTAAGTAAACTTAAGGTGACCCCGCGAACCATCCTATTCTGTCATTACCGATATCGAATCGCAAACCCTTGTTACGGAAAACGGGCTTAATTTCATTCGGTTTTCGCTAACCGAAAATTCGCAAAACCAAATTCAAGTGCTAGAAATTAGACCTTGTGTTTGAACAGAATTTTGTCGATTTCAGTTTGCAGAAATTTTGTTCTCTAATGTATTATCATTTAAATTTTGATTATACAGCGTTCATGAACATATTTAAGGTAAAAGTGACGTCACCATCAAAACGACAAATTTTCGTTCTCAAACATTTGGTTAATTTTACTTCAATTTTCGCAAACACAAAATGGTTAGATTTCAATAGCGAGCGCTGTGTTCGCGAACAGTTTTATGCCGAATTATGATTGACCAAAAAGCGTTCCTTAACCAGTTTTATCCAAAAATACAAAATAGGATGGTTGCCGGGGTGATTTTAAGTTTACAGGCGCATAATCAATCGTAAAAAGTGAGCGGATCAATAGGCAAATAATTTGGTATTTTATTTCTGTATACATGTATTTCAGCTAAATATTTAATATATTTATAATAAGTATCACGTTTTAGACAATTGATGTTAAAATCCACCATGCAAAAAGTAGCTAAATAATCATTAACATCAAGAGTGCATTAGGGAAGAGTATGGCACTGCCCTGAACTCTAATGTTAGCCCATGTTTGATGATACGGACGTTTTCGGCCTAATCCCCCGATTTCTGGGAGGGTCGAAATGCACTGACCCCCATGTTTCTGGGGGTAGCTCGGACATCCCCCAGTTTTTTTGTGGGTGTAGGTCGGATCTCCTTCCAATTTCTGGTGATTCGGTTGAACCAGTAGCTGCCTATAAACCGAGCCCCCGAAAAATTGAGGAGGTTCAACCTACCCCCTCCCAGAAAAACCCTGGCGGGGGTGGGGTCAGTGCATCTCGACCCTTCCCCAGATACTGGGGGTCAGGTCGAAAACGCCTGTATGATCAAACATGGGCTAACATTAGAGTGCAGCGAAGTGTCATACTCTTCGCTAATGCACTCTTAGTAATATCAATTATAGTACTCGCCAAAATGAGTGTCACCTTTTGAGCGAGCAAACACCGAACAGAAATCGAACAAAATTTATTTATTCTCGAATAAATTTAAAAAAGTGCGCCAAAACTTCGAACACGCCTGGGACACATTTCGAACAAAATTTCGAAGTTATCATCTAACATCGAACGAATAGCACTCATTTCTGGCGACTACTGTGATTAGCTAATTAACTAACACCCATGATAAAATCATAGCGATGTAAAAGCGACATATCAGCGACTTCGAAAACACCGAGAGTAAAAAAATTAGCAATTTCGAGGTGATGTTAAAGTTCGCATAAAATTAACTAATTAGATAGTCAATTAATTAGCTAATTAGCATATACTGCCAATTTTTAGACCTTCTGAAATTTCATATTCGTGATAACCTACATAGAAGACCCCGTGTGCAATTTATTTTTCATTTCTGAGCACTTTGGAAATTTTCAAAAAATTAGTTAATTTAGTCATTAGCCAGCTAATTAGCATGTGTTTAACTTCCCCCAGTAATAAACACCAGCTTCGTAATCAGCACGACGAGATGTAACATATACACCAAAATATTAGCTTAACACTAATTACTGCCAGATTTTACCCATCTGGCGAAAACAAAAAAGCTTCGCTACGCTCAAATTGGTGATATTTAATAGGACATGACTCTTTCCGGGCAATCAGAGACCAGCGCTGGCGCGATTTTTGAAAACAGTGCCAAATGGTTTTCTACGACAATAGATATTAGCCCTGTTCGAGCAGTATTTTGCTCCTAAATATTTGTTAAATTGTCGACTATTATTGAGCGAAGCGTTTTTATTTTCTGTCTGGGAGTAAAAAGGTCGATGTCCGTCCGTTCGTTCGGTCCGACGGATCTCAAGAACCACTGAACGGATTTTAAAAAAACTTTTTTTGTTTGAAAGCCTATCAAGTCAGAGTGTGCCCCTTGATATTTGGGATTAAAAAATTTTGAGTGGTTAATTAGTAATTAGCTAATTAGTTAATTTTATGCAGCTAAAATAGCGAATTTTGCAATATTTATGTTATTTATTGAAATAGAATCGTTTCGATCAAACCATTATAGGGTTTTTTGGGTCGAAGAATTCAAATATAATATTTTTACCAATGATAAAGCCCTATGCCCTATGCAATGTAGTTATTTGAAGAACATAAAATTGAGTACATTCGTAATGCCACAGCCCAAGCTCCGCTCACAAATGTAGTTCCACTACCGACTAGTCGTTAATAATTAGTGTCAGTTTCATAAATTACTATAGACGTCTAAGAAAATGTTTAAGCTAAGTTTAATATTGTATTCATGAAATCAAGCTATCGGGATTTGAAAAAATCGATTCCTAGATTCCTAGCGCTTAAGAAAATACAAAACCTCATTATTACTTTCAGTTTGAAACACATTTCGTGCTTACTATATTATGAGGACATTTCGTTTAACAGAATTGCTTTAGATTTGACAAAAGGTAATGAACAAATGTAAGATCCCGGACAAAAACGAAGTGCAATCGAAAACCATCGAAATTTTATAAATATAGCATTTATGCGTTTCCGCCACAATCGCAGTTGAAATTGATCTAAATTTCGTTTAATCGAAATCGATCGAAATTCCGTGTATTCGAGATGGAATAACTTTTAGATCAATTATCTTGTGTTTATTTCTGGCTACGACTGTAACTCAAAATTCCGTCATGGCAAAAAATGTCGACTGTTAAAATTGTAAAATTTCGAAGGATTTTGACTTTATCAGGTTCCAATGAATTTTAAAATAAAAAATTTAAATAGCATATCTAATATATTACGATTTCGACGGAACAGGTTTCTGTTTGTGGCTGTTCAGTTTATATAATTTTCATAACTTTGATTCCGTGCAGTAGCTAAAATAATATGTTTGGTTTTTGAATAGTATAGTGGTGTAGTATTAATGGATCTCGCTTTTTGTTAGTAGCGTTCGTCATTGTTCATCAGATTCGTTAAGTGTGAAAACATTTTTTGTGGTTTTATTAAGAAAAAAGCTGAAAACTCGTGAGGGCGATACAGTCAAGCTATCGTCATTGCTCGACGAAGGTCTGAAACGATCGGAAGCCAAGTTGCTCGAAAAGGATCGTCAGTCGGTACTTAGTCAGGACGAATTTAGCGCAGCCCAGCGTGCCGTTGCGTTCGGTTGTATCAAATACGCCGATTTATCGCATAATCGCATAAATGACTATGTATTTTCGTTTGATCGGGTAAGTTCGTTTCTTCACAATTAGAATTTTGGTTGAATGACTAGTAAAAATACTTATTGTAGTTTGGAATTTTGAGTAATAAATTTGGTCAACAACGGGTGTAGGAACATTTTGAGAGGAGCGAGTGTAACTAAGTGATGGCTTATTAGATGCTACGCTGAGACAGCTGGGTGGAATGCAGCATAGTCAACTCTGAATTATAAAACATGCACACAGAAACAGCCGCAGAGCACTAGCGGTGGATTTTCCCTGTTTATTTATAGGTAACATGGGTGGCCAAATTTTACACTTACGCTGTATTGGTGTGGACACGGTGCACGCAGCACTGTAGTCAAGACTCAAGCATACACTCTGCGGGGGGTCACCGTTGACTATCTTCTATAGCACTGCTCGGTTGCTGGTCGCTAAATTTTCTACAGCTGCTCGCTCGCTTTGGAGAGGCTGGAGTCTTTTCTCGCGCTTACTGTAGCTTTACATTTGAAGCACTGCATTGCGGATAACCGCTTATAATGTTGTTTTAAGGTATAATTTTATAGGCAATGGCATAGTAATGTAAAGCAGGCTTACAATTTTATAAACATATTTGCGGAGGATCTTAGCAAGCGGAACAGCGAACCGCTAGCCGGAATTTTTTGTTTACAGTGCTAAAAACTATTCATTTCGATACAGCTGACATCTTTGAATTGTAGGAGAATGGGTGCCACCTGGCATTTTTCTACTCTCCTCGGTTTAAAACGAGTGTTCCTTTGAACATTTGGACCCCCTGGTTCAACGGCCATGGCTATTTTTTGCACCTATTAACACTGAAAATTTATTGAAACCCAATTTTGATGAAACTAAAAGTTTCATAAATTACGTCAAATTTTCCTTAAAAATCGCTTTTAGCCTCTATTTTAACACGATATTGTAGCTATTTTAACTTTTTTCCCGAGGACAATGATTTTAAAAAATTTTTAGATTTCGAAGCCCTTGGGTTAAATCGAGGAATGTACTCTCCATTTCATGCCGCCTGGCCAACTCAGCGGCCTCCATTATTCCGAACATGAAGGGGCCTTCAGTTGGTGCCCCTACGTCAAAATTTTCAGCGTTTGGATAGCCCTTAACAGTATTGTTGTATTTTGCTGTTGACAACTGAGTAATAATTCACTAAAGTAATTATTAAATAAAGGGTAGTCATTTTTAAGGCGTTATGTATAATAATGAAAACATTTCAGATGCTTGACGACAAAGGAAACACCGCAGCTTATCTTCTTTACGCTTACACTAGAATCCGGTAAGGTAGAATTGTTGTTGTTTGCGAAAACTTACTTTTAATGTTTCTAAAGACACATGGATAACAATAAGATTGTAGATTTTTTTGTAAAAAAACATTTAAATGCTGATTCTACTTGTATTAAAGTTTTTATACCCTTACTGCATAGATGTCGATAGGAGAGTAATCCCATTATAGGGGTCGGACCCCCTCAAGCCAAATCAACAGTACTCGTCAGAAATGACTGCTGCTCGTTCGCTTTATAACACTGCTCGCTCGCACGAAGGGCGACAGTCATTTCTGGCGCGTACAGTACCCCATCTGTTGGCGCGCGGAAACTTTTAAGACAACGTTAACAAAAATTGTGGGAAATTTGGCACGAATTAGCAGAAATTGACAAAACTTTTAGCAAAAAATTAGACAACACTTTAACCAAATTGAGAAAAGCTATGGGTTCAAAAAAATCCAGAATTCTTTTCCCCCTCGATTCTATCCTCTAAGCCAACGGACCTTCGACACATTATGTATTAGTATATTCTAAGTCCATGTTAGGGCTATTTATTATAACGATTCTCTTCTGACTATCCTTTTAACTTTGTATTGTGGCCGCAACATACCACTTATCGAGTGCATACTCGTATGCCGGGCTTTGTCCGAAACCGAATATTGGGTGTGAGACTTAATGATAAATTTGTATTATATCGCTATCAGCGATATGCTAAAACGTTACTTGAGGTAAAATAGTTTAATTTAAACAGTTGAAGTAACGTGCATTTATAGAAGTCGTTGTGCTAGATTTATTGCTTAACCTTTTAGTGAAGCACCTTTCCATAATAAAACTCGGCTATGTAAATAATTATAAACTCTGATAAGGGTAGTGGGAATTACCCTCCTGAGGTTGGCCACCTCTCCCCCCGAAAGGTCATACAACCTGTTGGAGACGTTGAAACCAAACGTGCACTTGATCGTGCCGAAGGCGCAGCGCATCTCCCACATCCTCCTTCGTCGACCGACCGCTTTATATCCCCACATCATCCTACCTTGAGAATGTTTTGTAAATAATGCTCATTAATATTTAACTTCATTGTAGTTCAATTGCTCGGAACGCTGGAGTTTCGCGCTCGGAAATAGAATCGTCTGTGTCGTCTTTCGATGGATCTCTTGTTCTATCACATTTGAAAGAATTCAAATTAGCAAAAGAAATCCTCAAATTCTGGGACGCTATTGCAGTTATGGTCGAAGAATTATTGCCAAACGTTCTCTGTGACTATTTATACGATTTAGCATGTGTTTTCACGGAATTCTATGATGTTTGTTACTGTATCGAAAAAGATAGCGCTGGTAAGTGTCAACAATATTGATAGCAGCAGCTGTTGTGCTCAAAAAATTATGACTGAGTCAAAGAGTAACCGGAATTCCGGTTCTAGCAATAATCTGGTTTCGGTTCCGGCTAAATTTTTCCGTAATCAAAGCTCCGATTTCACGTCCTTTGGATATTTGTATGCCAAAATTTGTAATAAAAGTTTTCATAATCAAAATTACCCTGATGAAATAAATCAAAAGTGCAACAATAGTTTTGGTGTCATTATATAACATAAACGCGCAATATTCAGTCTTTGTGTTCGCTCAGGTATCTTTGATTGGCTCTTTTAACTTGCCAGCGCATATTTTTCTACGTTTGCAAAACATTTTATAAGACACATAAAAATACGGCTACTTAATCGAACACTTATTATTTAGTAATTTTTGAAGTGCTCCGTAGTCCCGAATTAATTAGCTATGTCGTTACTTGAGCTGCAGCCTGACTGCTCCTGAATTGCGAGTATTTCACATTGTTAAGCAATGTTTCAAACGAGTAATTCCCTCTCCGGGGAAACTGGGCGAGTATGGCTAGTTCCATATGTATTTCCTTTGCCAATTTTGAAACAAAATTGAGCTTCGTGAGAATTTTATATAGGTATAGAAATGCAATTATAATGCAATCTTACAACTGCTGTACACGTTCAGAGACATTTACTAGCGTCTTATGACAAGTGTGAAAAATTTGATGCCTTCTTACTAAGTTTGGATAAAAATGATAGGGTGTTCTAAATCTACCAAATCTTGTGACATCGTTACACGCAATATTGGTCCTGCTTTTTTCACAAAATGATGCAGCCTAACCCCATGGCTGATGAATTTTGAAAACAACCAGCGTTTTGGTGCCGTGGGGCAGGCTGGACAATTTTAGGTAAGCAGAATTTTTCCTTTAATCTTGTACGAATTGTTTACAAAAGAAAACGCGAGGTGGAAATTGTGCGTAAATCAGAAGTTTCAGGAAAATTATAATTTTAAAAAAATTTTACGCCATAGGGTCCTAAGTACTTTTCAAACTGCTGCTTTGTACGTGAGTACAATTAAATCCAACGTATCCAGGTGCACCAAAATTTAGACAACCATCATAATGAAAATTATCTATCCCTAACAAACCAGTAACTCGGAAACTGACTGGACTGGAAACTTTGGTTTTGTTTATGTTCGTAAAATTTGTACAATAATACTTTTTCGAAACGTAAAAGATAACTTCTTTGCAGTTTTGTTTCGGGAATACTTCATACAAGAACTATTTTTCGCTATATTTCATAAATACCATGTCAGGATAAAGCATTTAGTACGTACCTAATGTAGGTACATAGTATATTGTTAACATTTTATGCTGTAGTGCATAGATGAGGTCTACAGTACGCGGTAGAAACGACCGTAGCATCTTGAGTGGAGCTAGTTGCTCTCTTGAGATTTCGAACGGATTATAATTAATATAACTATTTTTAGAATAAATTTCTTGACGAGTACAATGGTACCGTTATAATTGAATATAGCAGACGCGCATGAAAGGTTTATGTGGTTTTAACTTTTACACGTGTTTTTGCTTCGTCGGGCTTATTACTGTTTAATTTATTATAATGTTGAGCATATGTAGTTAGTGCTAATACTTTTTATGTTACGCATGGTATGGTTGTTTTTTTACAGAGAACTTTCCTGAATCAAATTGAAGTACGTAATATCGTAGGAACATCATAATGCGTGAATCCAGTTAAGGTGCGTACTCAATGGTTCTTGTGTCAAGATCACGAATTGAATAATTTGTTGCAAAATTAGCGTTCGCACATTTATGTGATCGCGAACAATGAGTTAGTATGGACGAATGAAATTTGCGGTGGCGTTTGTCAGCGTTTGACATGATGTATCGTGAAGCAGCATTTCGCGGTCTATTCGTGCATAATTTTGTACAGTAAACGAGAAAAAAAACGTGATTGTTAATCGCGTTTTACTTTTATCCGGTCAGCAAATTACGATGCTGAATTGCAAAATATTGACCGTGAACATCGAATGCGCGTTGCTATATTGCAAATCGTGTACGCGTGCATAGTGACCTGTGCGTGTTCGTCGATTTTACTATCATGAACTAATTAGACAAAAGAACAATCCAGTTGTACGCACCTAAGCGGACTCGCGCTTAACTATAGTTGCCATGAGAAATTCTGAGCAAACGGACATCGAACACGCTAGCAATTATTGCATACTATGCATTAAACATTAAACTGAATGTTGTATTTTTTGCAATTATAGGCAACGTAAAACACATCCATCATCATCGTTTGCTATTGTGCGAAGTCACCGCGGATGTTATGGCGACTGGCTTTCACATACTCGGAATTAAGCCTGTTGAAAAAATGTGATATTGATTATTATCTTAACATTTATCGACTGGAGTTGTTTGACAGCACCATAATAGATATAGTCTGTAAAACGTCTTAACACCACAGATGCAACCGGACCGACCCACCCTTAATTTAGAAGAAATTGCATAAAATGAATTATAGGAACGAAGTATACACCTACGTTCTTTTAACTTTTTCTACATGGCACACGTTGGTGTTCACGATAAACGAAGATAACAAATTTCTGGCCGTGGTTTTCGTTAGCAGCATTGAAATATTTGTTACAATTTATATTGAAACTAGGCTTATCGTCTGACATTATCCTCTGTTTACCCGCTTTATTCCGGAAGCACGTTAGTACGACAGAGTAAATCTAAACAAGAGGGGTTGGACCGGTCCACGCTGTGGTGGTCCGGTCCGGCAAACATCCGGACCAATATTTCTCTTAAGCCGATTGAAACTTACTTTCTTTCGATCAAGAAGAAACCGTAACTCGATTCACCTTTGTGAGTACGTTTGCGCAAAAGCTGTCGTTTAACCGAGTGACAGTCTTAAATTTTGGTTAAAATAAGTCCGCTGTTTAAGGAACAGCATTGGTAGTGAAAGCTCGTTGCATTGTTGCACGAAGACGGGGGTATAAAATTTTTTTATCAATTAGAGAAATCAGTACTTTGCCGACTTTAAGTTGTTCTTTAAATATTGCACTCTTGCTCTAAACTTTGTTTTAAGCGAATATGTTCTACAACTATAAAAACATTTGCTGCTGCGACGGATTAAACTAGATCGTTTGGACCTGAACCTCGTACGCCATCCACTGCGCTGCTTTCAAGGTGTTCTTACGGTTCGTTAAACATGGCAAAGCGACGGAATATTAACAATGCATGTTCAAAGGCCTGCCGCACGCCAAAGTTGTTTAGCAGATTTGTTAATTTTTATGCACGAAAGAGTTATTATGTCTCTATTGTATTAGAATTTATACTGTTTCAGAATCAACATTAATCTTTTTAGACCCAGTGTCCACAAAATAGTGCTGCTCATATTTACTGTTATGTTCTGAGCTTGTTGTGTAATGTGTTTGAGCGTGCATTGTTATTCGTTTGCCTTGTGACTTTTCAACAAACCGAGCAACAGTTACTTATTACATAGTTCAGTGGTTTGCGCTCGCCACGTTCATCCGTACACTGCGGGTTGGATCGCTGATACCGGCTTGATTTTGTCAAACATTGCGCAATACACAAATTACGGTGTTAAAAGTTCGTTTACTTTTTGTAGATACAGAACAAGTGCATGCTTGATATAGGTATATAAAGTTAAAGCTGTATAATAGTTATTGCTTCGGTATTTCAGGCGAATCATGTGTACCTGTTCGTTCAAGCCACATTCTTGATTAAGTTCATACATGCACGAGGTCCGAAGACTCAGGGTGAATAGGGGGTGCTTCAAGGTGTGTTGTTACGGGGGATCAGCCGGTCCTCAGGGGAGGGGTAAATTTTCGAAAATTTTTGTGACTCAAAGTTTTTTTAATTTTTTTCCAATTTTCATCCGATATTTGCCTATTCTCCCCTAGTTTTTCTGTGTTTTTGCCAAAATTCCGTGTTGTCGGTGCGCGAGGGTGGCGCCATAGGCACGAGAGGGGTCGAAGCCTCAGGGAATATCCTACCTCTTACACTATGACTAAGTTGTGTTCACAGTTAACAGCTACATAAAGATTAACAAACATTTTGTCTGTTTTGTTTACGTTCGGTTTTAGCGCATGGTGGAGTAAATTTTTGTTAAAAAATATTGATGGCAAAATCGTTAAGTGTTATATTAATATTTTTGTTGAATACTGTTAAACATCTATAATAAAAAATCGTGTTGTAAGACTGGTAGCCGGTCGTTTTTGTAATATTTTTGAGCTGATTAAGCATTGTACTTTACTGTTAGCCGTTTCGTACCACTGACTATAACGTAAATTATGTGCAATGCACGTTGAAAAATAAAAAATGTCAACATTTTACAAACATATGAACAGTTTATGACTTTGCGGTCATTCCGCTAAAATCTTTGAAAACATGAATAAAGGTTTGTTTTTTGATTACTGTAAAAATACATACGTAGAGCATCAGATTCAGGATAAACAGTATGGGAAACAATTTATTATGTTTCAGAATGTGCATGGTTTGTGAACTATTGCTTTCTCATGGATGGCGGAGCCAGGTTTTGGAGGATTAGAAAGTGTTCAGATCTGGCGACTAGGACACACAAACATTACAGCTGGTTCGACATTATTTTATACCTTAGTTTTTAATCCCGGTCCGCTCAGTGAGACTTACACGCGGAAGTGAAATGCATGCTATGTTGTCGTAGTTGAGGGGCTCTCCGTGCCCTCACTATAAGATTTTTCTAATGATATAACGTTCGGCCGATGGCGTTAGGATTCTCCACAGCATATGCATTTTAGAACCCTGTCATGCCCAACTCGGCCACTTCACGTATGTGCATATTTCAATTGATTGCGCTAAAATGTTTGTATGTATTTGCATGCACCGCGTTATTTCTAACTACCCGGAGTTTGTTGAGGAGCCGAGCAACAGCGTTCAAATAGCTCATTGCTTTGAGTACCCCGTTCTCACCAGTGCAATCATGGTGTGCATCGTGGCGCCGGCTTAGTTTGACACACCAGCTAGCTTGGGTGTGGATAGTGCATACTCTTCTGAAAGAGATTATTTATCAATAAATTTTCAGAATATATATACAATTTTTTCGGTTTATTTCTAATCGTTTCAAGATTTCTCGCACTATGAACAGAGTTGAAAAGATCGTAGATTTATTTTTGACCGACGTGAAGTGCTGACTATTTTACCGGTCTACATTCGCCTTTAAGAGTTTTACGTTATATGTTTTACGAAAAAGAATATTCGTATCCAGGGCTGGTCGTCCGGGTCATGTGCAGTGGTACCTCTGGCCTAGACTATATCTTTTATAATGTGTGAAGCTAAGTGTTAGATTTAACTTCGGTCCCTGAACGTTACATTTGCAAATTTTCCCATTGTTTTTTATATTCGTATTAAATTTGATAAAAATATCAGAGAACGATTTTGGAAAGTATATAAGTTGTGCTGGCAAGAATTGGGTTTAGAAGTCTGATTCTAAATTTTTAGTGGTTAAATTGATTGGCCCCGCTTTGCGATTATGCAGGGTGTCCCATAAGTAAGTATATTTAAACCCATACACCAACATAACGTCGAATAATGATTTCAAATTTTTACTGCAGTTATTACTAAACCTTAATGTAAATTTTTCTGTATTTGTTTCAATTTCAGTAAGTTTCTCCTGTCTGAAAGACACGAATCACCAAACATTTTGTAGCATTTGGGGTTCCAGAAGAGACGTTTACTCTCGAATCAAGTTCTTTAACATGCCAAGCATTTGGGGTTCCAGAAGAGACGTTTACTCTCGAATCAAGTTCTTTAACATGCCAAGCATTTGGGGTTCCAGAAGAGACGTTTACTCTCGAATCAAGTTCTTTAACATGCTAAGCATTTGTGGTTCCAGAAGAGACGTTTACTCTCGAATCAAGTTCTTTAACATGCTAAGCATTCGGGTTCCAGAAGAGACGTTTACTCTCGAATCAAGTTCTTTAACATGCCAAGCATTTGGGGTTCCAGAAGAGACGTTTACTCTCGGATCAAGTTCTTTAACATGCCAAGCATTTGGGGTTCCAGAAGAGATGTTTACTCTCGAATCAAGTTCTTTAACATGCTAAGCATTTGGGTCTTCCAGGAGTATATATCCGTTGCTTTAGAACTCTCCACAGAAAAAATCATATGGCGTTAAGTTGAGCGATGAAACATGCCACTCAAACGGGTTCCGGCGACTGAGCCATTTGCAAGGAAGGTTTCATCCCAAAAGATCATGAAGGTTTTTGGTGTAGTGGGGCGGCGCGACTGCGTCATAGTTGGTGTAAAGACAATCACATGGCATTAAATTGAGCGAGGAAACATGCCACTCAAACGGATTCCGGCGACCGAGCCATTTGCCAGGAATGTTTCATGAGGTTTTTGGTGCAGTGGGGCGCCATAATTGGTCTAAAGAATAAACTATAATATTGGTGTAAAACAGTTTACGATTATCTCTCTTAGTTTATGTGTACGGACGCTTTAAAAACTGCCAGGTATACGTGGAATTCAAGCCATATCGTTGTTAATATGCAAGCCTTGTCACTTTAGGTACTTGTAAGATACTGTCATACAAGCTTAAATAGGGTTGGGCCTGTCACAACGAGTCTCATATTTGTCACCGCTTAACATCGATAGTATTGCAAATTTGCGCTTCGCTATTATTTAAGGACCTGTAAAACACCAAATTCTCTATTTACGGCTTAATCAACCAACCATGACGTCACATGTGAGCGCCTCATCAACTGTCGACAATAGTCACCACTCAAAGCAGCCGAGCAGTAGTCATTCGAGTTTCGTCGCTCAACACTACAACGCTATTCCGGAGCGCGGCATTGAGGAACGGGTCAAAAGTCGTATTTTTCATTTGCGTGCAACGAATAACTGGGTTAAAAGTATTCTTATCGGTAAGATTTGTAATAATTTTAATAAAGTGTAATTTTTATTTACACGCGGGCCTAATTTAAAGGCTTACGGAAACTTGAGCTATTATACTACGAAGATACTCTTTTCCACTGGGTGCACTTATTCATAGGACATTATTATGGTTAAGTTAAATAGTTTTAAGACGTGTATGTAACCCTGACTCCGATTGTTATTCGAATAGTAGTTCCTCACTTTCGTTAGACGTTTCGAAAAAAGTTAGACGTTCCTACTTCCATTTAATTTTTGTATAAAACAGTAATTTGGACCATGTATTTTAACTTTCACTTACTATAGGGAGGTCTGTAATGTTGAAAGACCGGTAACGATGCGGTATATTAAACACCCATTTCAACATTTTGAAACCCTGCAAGTTCAAATTTGTTCCTTCTTACAAATCACAACAATTTGCCCATCAGAAGCCGCATACATCACTTGGTTGGGACTATGGAATTCTGTAATCTGTGTGTCAGAAACGGTCTGGAAGTGATACAGGGCATGGTGCATGTTTTTGTCGGGCATGCACTTTCCAAAATGATGATATTATCCGATTGAAACGGAAGTTAAACTTTGGCTCAAGTTAGTTTGCTGCATGACCTACTGGGCATTCCAAACATCAGGTAGTGGTTTTATCAGTTCTATCAGCTGTACTTGCAATATTTGGAAAGATAGACGTAGATGTGAGCCTGACTTAGAGTCTGGCATTGACACTTTATCCGTTTTTAAAAAAATTCTTGTATCAAGATTTGCATCGAATTGGGGAACAAAAACTCTATCTAAAACGACCCAGGGACTAGGTCAAAGCGAAATTATTTTTCCACTATGAATTAATCAATTGACACCAGGATCAGACCGTGCGCGGAAGTCCAGCTGTCCCACTGTTTTATCGTGTTTTAGCTTAACAAAGTTTGGTCAGTATTATGAGGGCTTATGTGTATTTTTGTTACTGCTTTTACGTTGATCGTGATCTTATTTGAACCGAAGCGAGCGGAGATTTCACTGGGGGCGCTATGGGGAAAATCGTGAAAACTTTTCTGTCTGTTTCTGTTATTCACAACTCATCTTCGGGTAGATAGATTTCGATAAACTTTATCATTAGATAGCAAAATCGACGAGGATGTGCCCTTTACTTGAACGGAAACAGCTGCGCCCCATATTCGGGGTCAGAATGCAAAAAACAGGTTTTTAACGGTTCCTTGCCAACTCTGGTCATATGGGTACCAGTCTTTCGCAGCCAATATCTCGTGATAAGGCTTCGCATCGAAAAATCGAAACCACCAACCAGGCTCAACTTATTGAGATCTACATCTTTGTGACACGATTTTTTGTGAGACCTCTTTCTGGGCCGTTGTGGGCCCGAATATGGTTCGTCGACCCTTTGCCAGAAATAGTGATTTTCCAGATTTCGGCGTCTTAGTGCTTGTTTTACCTTACAGTGAGTGCCTATTATGTTATCAAGCACGCTAGATTATTATTTTTTTGCTATCTAGATTCCAGCTTGATTATACCTTTTCATCGGGTTTCAAGGGCTTTACGATCGACGAACCCGATTTCCAAAATGTAGTGTATCTTCATTTGTCTGATTATGCATTGCATTCAGGGCATCAAGAGTGGTCTATATAGGTATTTCTTAAATCTGAATATGATTTGGTTATCTTGAGTCCAGCGTGCATATTTCAAGCTTTTTCATGGTTTTTAATGGGTATTTCTAGGATATACTCTGACTTCTGTTATTCCGTAACATTGCGTACATGTCATCAAGAATTGCCTATAAAGTTTTTCGGTATGCTGAATACGATGGTTTGTTATCTAGAGCCCAGCGCGATTATCATGCCTTTTCAGACATTTTCATTTAGTTTAGGGTCAATGAATCCAATTTCCAGAAAATATATAGCATGTCTTCAGTTGTTTGGTTAAGTGTTGCGTACAGGTCATCATAGGTTTATCGGTAGGCTGAATACGATGGTTTGGTTATCTAGGGATCAGCACAAATACTTGATGTGTTGTCAGTTATTTTCGATTAGTTTAAGGTCGACGAGGTTTTTGGCTTTAAAATGTTTTCAGGGTTCAAGAGGATTTAGGGTGGCATATCTATCAAACAGTCTGTTACATGTGATGAAACAAAATGATAACCAAAAAAGACACAACGTCTGCTCCGTTTCACTTTCGCTTTGGAGTTACTAGTATTCATACTGTTGGGGAAATGAGTGTGAGATCGCGTTTGGAATATATTATTGTTTCTTTTTTCATTCGTACAAGATTATGTGATATTTCATATGTTTTTTGAGAGATTAAACACGGGGTGTATAGTAATATTTCATTCTGTCAATAGGGTGTTTCTTTTTTACGAAAAGAACAAAGATTAACCTATATGTAGTGCACATCTACACACGTCAAACCTTTTGCTCATATCTTGAACTCAAACAAACCAAATTTTGACCCGAAAGAAATTTTTGTTTTTTGGTGAATTTCAATGTGAACCACGCTGTTCAAACTATGGCCACGTCACCTTTAGAAGGCAGGTGTTATGTTAGAAAAAAACAACACAGAGCGATGGTTTGTCTGAATCTGTCCTACCAAAGTGGAGTTATGCATGTTGTCGTCCAAAAACACAGAAACGGACACCGTCCAAATCTATCATTTCCGTCAGTGAGGATTCTTCGCTACGAACGTTCCACTCGGTACAATTTAATTAAGACTTAGGTTCGGCAGCTGCTCCTGTTTGAGATTCAAACGAACTTTTCGGTTGACAAAACTAACTATGCTACATTCTGTCACCTATTCCTATCGATTCAGGAGATGCGATGAAACGAATACGATCCGACAAAGGTTCTCCATTTCCACCGATAGCCGTGCTTGATTTGTGTTGCGGCAAAGGCGGTGATTTACAAAAATGGAAGCGGTGTAACATCACGTCGTTGGTATGTACGGATATTGCCGATGTTTCGCTTCAGCAGTGTCGCGGGCGCTACGACGAAATGCTGGAACGCTCGAAGACTGAAAAGCAGTACGAAAGTGGACGACGGTCGCTGTTTAGGACGGAGTTTGTGTTGGCTGATGCGACAAAGGTATGTAAACTATGTGTGGTGGTCTTGAATAGTAAAACCATAAACTGTTTCCTTCAGTGCTTAGTGAAGGAGGAAACTTACCAGAGATTTATTAGCATTAACAGATTAGTGGCAAACCGCGAAGCATTTACAGTAGCTGCAATAATTCGTATGATAACAACGTAGACAACGAAAACGTAAAACACAACAACTGACACCAAATGACAGTTATAAACTGCTTGTATAGCACTGGCTTGCCTTGATAATTAGGAAGAACTAATTAGCATAAATACAAGTTCGTTCGATTTGCATAAATCGTTTGAACTTTACGAATAATGCACGCATCAGGAACATTAATTTAATGGGGTTCCGCTATAGGGGGAAGGGAGCTGGCACCTCATGTCCGGCCGATTACTTATATTGACCTCTTCCACCCCCACCCCGAACTCGGTGTCATACTTGACCCCGAGAGCCCTCGCGTATTGTCGGAAGCCCGCGCAATCCTGTTGTTGAAAACTAAACTGTCACTGATTGCTTTTGTTTAAATAAAAACTACTGTTTTATATGGTTACGCACGGAGATGAAACCATTTTTTTTTCGCGGACAATAATCAACAGCAGCGGTTCAATTATTGATATTCGCAAAAAACATTTCGCGATCAATTGGCTTGTATTTTTGTTCGTAACCGTATTTGCGGATCATTTGAAATTAGCTCAATCTATATTGATACTCCTGCATAACTACTGCGGTGATTATCTCAGCTTTATCAAAGGGTCAGTAATATTAATTGTTAGCTACGTATACCATTGGTATGGCTAGTAGCGATAGGTTGCAAACATTGCTACAAATTCCAGGACCGGTGATAAAATACTGGTGCAAGCCCGATATTGGCACCCGGATCGCTCGTCAATTCCCACGGGTGTGATAATTTTAGATTGATATTTCATTGAAATAATAAGTTATATGATGTAACTTTAGTAGGAAATGTGCTTAGATGCACTGTTCGCTTATATGTCGAAATGTATATTGTATTACTGAAATTGGCAGAAAAATTTCAGATTTCCACTGCCTTCCACTTTGTTGTCTTATATTATGATGGTCTTTCCTGTTGATATGTAGCTAATCTAATGTGGGACATTAATCGGTGTGTTGCGAAAAGGGTCACAACCAGATACAAAGTACCGTTTCAGATACTGCTTGGAAAGAGTGCGAAGCTAGATTATGTTATGATAGTCTTTCCTGTTGATATGTAGCTAATCTAATGTGGGACATTAATCGGTGTGTTGCGAAAAGGGTCACAACCAGATACAAAGTACCGTTTCAGATACTGCTAGGAAAGAGTGCGAAGCTAGATTATGTTATGATAGTCTTTCCTGTTGATATGTAGCTAATCTAATGTGGGACATTAATCGGTGTGTTGCGGAAAGGGTCACAACCAGATACAAAGTACCGTTTCAGATACTGCTAGGAAAGAGTGCGAAGCTAGATTATGTTATGATAGTCTTTCCTGTTGATATGTAGCTAATCTAATGTGGGACATTAATCGGTGTGTTGCGAAAAGGGTCACAACCAGATACAAAGTACCGTTTCAGATACTGCTAGGAAAGAGTGCGAAGCTAGATTATGTTATGATAGTCTTTCCTGTTGATATGTAGCTAATCTAATGTGGGACATTAATCGGTGTGTTGCGAAAAGGGTCACAACCAGATACAAAGTACCGTTTCAGATACTGCTAGGAAAGAGTGCGAAGCTAGATTATGTTATGATAGTCTTTCCTGTTGATATGTAGCTAATCTAATGTGGGACATTAATCGGTGTGTTGCGAAAAGGGTCACAATCAGATACAAAGTGCCGTTTCAGATACTGCTAGGAAAGAGTGCGAAGCTAGATTATGTTATGATAGTCTTTCCTGTTGATATGTAGCTAATCTAATGTGGGACATTAATCGGTGTGTTGCGAAAAGGGTCACAACCAGATACAAAGTACCGTTTCAGATACTGCTAGGAAAGAGTGCGAAGCTAGATTATGTTATGATAGTCTTTCCTGTTGATATGTAGCTAATATAATGTGGGACATTAATCGGTGTGTTGCGAAAAGGGTCACAACCAGATACAAAGTACCGTTTCAGATACTGCTAGGAAAGAGTGCGAAGCTAGATTATGTTATGATAGTCTTTCCTGTTGATATGTAGCTAATCTAATGTGGGACATTAATCGGTGTGTTGCGAAAAGGGTCACAACCAGATACAAAGTACCGTTTCAGATACTGCTAGGAAAGAGTGCGAAGCTAGATTATATTATGATAGTATTTCCTGTTGATATGTAGCTAATCTAATGTGGGACATTAATCGGTGTGTTGCGAAAAGGGTCACAACCAGATACAAAGTACCGTTTCAGATACTTGCTAGGAAAGAGTGCGAAGCTAGATTATGTTCAGATTCAGTCTCTTGATCAGTTTTTACAATATTATCTAAAAAATTAACAGTCACGACACCATAGAAAGTTTTATATTTGAATGGAAAGTAGTGCGCCAATATTAATCCAAATTACGTACAGGTGAACGGTACCTTGGTTGGTACCCGGCGTGGTTTCATAGTGAGATGGGAGATCTATATTGAAGGGGGTTCCGAACTACGTTAGATGGGTATAGTCGGATTCAGTGTGGGTACGTGTTATGATCTACATAAGCGGCTTTTTAAGTTATGTTCGAAAGATGCCGTATGTGGTTCTGGTGCGACTTCATAGTGAGAATTTACCGTACTCAGAAGGGTATCGTCTTTGGACACAGTGGAAGTTCACATTATGATTTAACAGAGATTGGTTTTGAAAAGGACGGTCCGTAAAACAGTTCAAACCATGTTGCATTTTGAGGCGACGCCTGCTGCTACCCTAATAGTAATAATTATTGTATTGAGCAATAATTATGGTAATAATTATTGTCGAGCAAAGTTGGTACGGATAACGACAGTAATGACAATATAAACCATTGTGACGACGTAATGGCCACTTTAATAACTTGACTGTAATGAAATTTAGAAAGAGAAATGATTAGGAGTGGTTGTTAACGAAAACAAAACATTGTCAAGATGGAGTCCAGATTACGCAACCTCGGAAAAGTGAGAAAGATGGCTACAAAACACTGGACAAAAATTATAAAAGGCAAGTTTTTGTCAATTTAGATCTGGAAGATAGGGTCGGAGCTGTTCGCGTTCAACTAAGCAGCACATCGTCATCACTTTTACTATCGATGAAAAATTGTCAAAATCCGGCCAACCAAAAATGAGTAGTTATGAGTTAACTAACACACAAATTGTCACGATCCCCCCTTACGCTTTCAGTGGAAACTCATTTCGCCCCATTTTCATAATAGTTGTTTCACGCATTCAAGCCTATTAATATCCAGACTAATGCATCATTTAGAATAAGATGCGTGAGCATGGTCCTAAGTATGTCACGCGTTCAAATGGGCTAGCAACTATGTCACGCAGACAGTCCAGCTCGACTATATAAATTTTGAATAACCTAGCTAGGCTATGCGTTTGTTATCGACTGTCGAGCCTACAGGTTGGTTGGTTATTTGACGTAAGAGGCATTAAACTTTATAATGTTCTCATCATTATGGAACAGTATACCTGAGTTAAAGGACACAGTCACAAGCCACGTATTCTGAAATAAAAAATATCACACTGGCTAAACGTATTTTTTGGTATAAACACATGTTGAGGCTAATATTGTTGTTATCTTCACCAATTATTTTAATATCACAGGAGCGTCTCAAAGAACATTATCCTGATCGTTCAATAATATTCGATCTAGTATCGTGTCAATTTTCGCTTCACTATGCATTCGAATCGCTCGCACAGACGAGGACGATGTTACGAAACGTTGCCGAGTGTTTGTCGCCGGGTGGATATTTTATCGGGACACTACCAGACGCCAACCGAATCATGTATGTTTCGGATTTATGAAATTGTTTTTGATAAATAATAAAGCTCTGCTTGTACTTAACTCTCCAGCGCACTTCACGTTTATACGGAATTATATATAGGATCACTCGGTTGATGTGGACTTAAGTTTACAAGCGCATTAAACCTAAAATAGACTGCAAATTTCTGTGCGTGATGTTTCTGATTTTTGGTAGTTGCAAAATGCTGGGTTGGCGGAGCAAAAGTTGAACAGATATTAGTATACAGGCTGTCCGATGTGAAATAAAATTCTGAAGATTAGGGGCAGAAACAGGAAAAATTGTAATTGAAACGGAGCGAACGGTGTTTCCACTGAGTTTGTGCGGAAATCGTGAAATTTTTTTTGTCTCGCTGTCATTCATAGCCCATTTTAGAATGGTCGGGTTTCGATAAATTATATTGTTCGACAATAAAACTGATGACGATGTGTCCTTTAGTTGAACGCGAACAAGTCCGACACCATCTTCCGGGTCAAAATGGCAAAAACATGTTTTAAGGGATCTTTGCGAAATCACACGGGTACATGTGTGTCGCAGCCTATAACTCGCGATATAGGCTTCGCATCGAAAAACGCAGAATCAACTCATCGAGATCCACAACCCTGCTAGCCACGACATTTTTGGGACCATTGCCTTTGACGGTGTTGCCTGAATATGATTTGACGACACTTTGCCAGAAATAGCGATTTGTCAAATTTCAGCATAAATTGCGTGCTTTTACCTTACGACGATTGCCCATTACGTTATCAAGCATGATGAATACGATGAACTTGGTACTTAGCGTCCAGTTTGATTATATTATACCTTTTCATGGGGTTTGAAGGGTTTTACGGTCGGCCAACTCAATTGCTAAGTGCGTTTTCATTTGTTTGGTCAAATGAAAATCCCATTAAAAGGTGTAATATAGTAATATGTCATGTATTGCGTTTAGGGCATCAAGTATGGTCTATATTATAGGTATTTCCAAAGGCTGAATACAGTATGGCTTGATTATCTAGAATTCAGCATGCAACTTTCATGCCTTGTCTTAGGTTTTCAATGTGTTTAGGTTCATTGAATTCGATTGCCGATGGAATAGAGTCTGTATTTAGTATCTTGGTTATTTATCGCGTAAGGGTATCAGGAATAATCTATGGGTTTTTCGGTACGCTGAAAATGATGGCATGGTTATCCAGAGACCATAACGAATACTTTGCGCATTTTCAGTTGTTTTTGATAGATTTAGAGTCGAAGAGGGTTTAGTGGGTTCAGGATTACAGAGGTTTTAGTGTAATATATTATACATCAAACACAAAGCCTGTTACAAATTATTACATAAAATACCCTCTTGGTGAAATAACGGTCAATCCGTTTCACTTTCGCTTGCGAGGTACTGGTTATTGTTGGGATTAACGTGGTTATAGACGGACATTAATTCTGCAAAATCCAGGGTTCAACTCAATGATCAATTCTTGACCTTAAAGGTAAACATGCCCGCATGCTGCTTCATGTTGTAGGCAAGGGTAGGCGGCACGTCCGAATCATCAATTTACCTCAGTGATACAAAATGATAGATAAAAATTTCGAAGTTTTAATAAGAGTTATAACCTACACGTCTACAACTACAATATTGTATATATTCAGGTTTTTTTTTTCAAAATGGACCCTGGGTCCAGCTTGAGTCCAGCAAATTTCCTTTGGGTGCAGACCTTAAACGCTCGGTTTAGACTTACAGTTTTTGGCTCGAGAATTTCATGAAACTCTACACAATAAAGAAACGTAATTACGAAGCGCAATTTGACATTATTACATAATTAATTACAAATATATATATTATTCTCTGCCTGTCCCAAGCCAGGATAAACGATGAGGACCATCCGTGAAACAAAGTGCAAGCAACTATATGCTGATGTAAGTACAAACGGCTGAAAGCCTGCACTTTGTAATAGAATTTGTTAGCAGACCCTATGTCTCTGAAGCCGAAACTGCCCTGGGAGCAAAATTTTTGGGTCCACGTAAAAATATTTGGGTCCAGACCCTCATGTGGTCGCAAAAACCTTTTCATATATTTCCGCCTGTTCTGGAGCCTTACAAATATATAAATTATTTTCTGCCTGTCCCAACCCATTATAAACAATGAGGGCCATCAGTGAAACGAACAGCAAGCAACTATATACTGATGTAAGTACAAACGGCTGAAAGCCTGCACTTTGTAATAGAATTTATTAGCCGACCCTATGTCTCTGAAGCCGAAACTGCCCTGGGAGCAAAATTTTTGGGTCCACGTAAATATATTTGGGTCCAGACCCACCTGTGGTCCCAAAAAACCTTGGTATATATCTTCGCCTGTTCTGGAGCAGTGGTTTAACAGTTTCTCACTAAAAAGGGCCAAGAGGGTTCGGAGCGGGTCCCGCTGGTACCAAAAACAGCATTACTTATTACAACTCGACAACCGGTATAGATAGACCTCAAATCGGGCTCATTTTGTAGAGCAACTAAATTTCTGTATAACTGTTTATAATGTATTGCTACGCGGTTCCCTCGGGGTTGGTATAACTTGATAAATTAATAATCGAAGCCGCAGTTATTATAGCATTTTGCTGTTATTATGGTTGGTACATTTTACTGGCGCCAATCCGAAGCTGTTTTTACGTTAAAGGTACGTTTGGAAAACTCGTTCACGGTCGAATCGATTCCAAAATGATATCGTTAAAGTTGAATATCAAAGCGGCGACGTAACGGCTGCCGACTACCGACCACCGTTGTTCGGCGCAACGTATCATTTTAGTCTCGACGAAGTAGTCGACTGTCCGGAATATTTGGTTCATTTTCCGCTGCTCGTACAGTAAGGGTTTTCGCCGAGAGATGAATTTTTATGAAATTTATAGTTTAGTTTTTACATTTTCAGCTGTTTTATATGATAATAATAATAAAAATTGGAATTTTATAGTAATAATATTGGAATTGCATACTTGGCTGGGAATTGTGAAATTACAGTACACTGTAAGCTAAAAGATATTATATTTGGAGATTCGATTTATTGATTATTTATGAGGACCATATTTTTATGACTGGCAAACCAATGAAAGGGTTGTTACAATAGAGGGCAGAATTTATATCAAGATGGTACTTACAGAATACGTTTATAAATCCTAATTCGGATGGTTGGAATGTTGATTCCAAAAGTATATATTATACTGCCAAATACACTAGGGGTGAGTGCTGTAAATAAGAAATGATGACAACACCGTAAAATGTTAGTTTTCTTTTGCGGAAATATTCTTATAAACAGGCTGTTAGCAAGAATTATAGCCAACCATTGACATACAAATCCGTAATTCAATTGCATATTTATGATAATGGTTAGACATTTCTTGGCTTTCAAGGTATGCAAATAAAAGTCCTCTACCAGCTTCGGTAATAGCAGTTCTCAGTTCTTTCCAGTTTAACATTGCGTCTTTGCCTTAAGTTTTAACATTATTACAATAATAATTATCTTATTGTCTTTCAGCCTTCTCAAAGAATTCGATCTCGAACTAGTTTCCAAGCGTACATTTCCTGAATTTATTGAAGAAAATCGTCATACACACGACGGAAAGCAGTTGCTGCACAAAATGCAGGCTCTTGAGGTACAACAGCACTCGGCAGAAATGTGTGCTGTTTCTTTGATGTTCGGTCGAAGTTCGTACGATGTTCATTCGATTCATTCTTAATTTAGCTTCAGAACTGTTCCAAGTTTGTTGTAAAAGTTTTTGAGATTTTGTTCGAGAGAAAATAAATTTTTGCTCTATTTCTGTTCAGTGTTGGTTCGAAAAGGGACACTCATTTCTGGCGAGTGCTATGAATACCGAATCATAATTGGTTTCTGATTCGTTCGCAGAGGTCATGTACTTGAAAAACGCTGGGTGAAATTTGAACTTTGATAAATAATTCAGAGATACAAATGGGAAAAACGGCAAAATAAAACTGTGTTAGTGGGAGCGCGAGTGGTGTGCTACGAAAGACTGGCTTTAATGTAGAAAACTAACCAATTTGCGAGAAATATACTGGTATATTTGCAAACTTGTTAAATGAATTAATAATACATTTTAGTGCTTAGTGATAGTGGCAGCAGGCAATAGGACTTTACCCGCGTTACAAATTTCGTTTCTTCATCTACGGTTATACAGTACTCGCCAAAAATGACCGTCGCATTTCGAGCGAGCGAGTTCGAGCGAGTCTCGAGCGAGTCGCGAGCGAGTGGCTCGCTCGAGATTTCGCAACTATTTAAATTAATAGAAAATTCTATTTTTAGAACAAATTTATTTCGAGCGAGTCGCGAGCGAGTCTCGAGCGAGTCGCGAGCGAGTGTCGAGCGAGTCGCGAGCGAGCGACAGTCATTTTTGGCGGGTACTGTAGCTTAGATAAGCCGTGCCGTACAATTGATTTCTATAGCTTTGTTGCAAAACATTCATCAACATTTTCGCCGCTTGCTAACCACTAAATCCTCAGAAGTTTACAGATGAAGTGACGTAACGCTTTTTAACTTCAACTGAGGTCTCCAATTTAGGGGCCTTTGGCATTTTTCGGTTCCACGTAGTTCTTCAGAACGGGCACGGCCAGGCATATTTTGAGCTTCCCTCGTGCAATGCCACGCGTAAAATTGTTTTGCCTCGATAAGTGAAAATACCACATTTTTAAACAAAAAATGATCATTTTTTATTAAAAATTCTTCCTAAAACTTCAAATTTCATTAAACACATCAAAAATTGCTTAAAATCCGATTTTACTTTATGTCAAAAAGATTTTGGCAATTTTTGTAACGCAATTCATTTGCTATTTTAAGAGAACAGCTTGTTCCAAAAACTCTGGATTTCAAGAAGACTTAAATTTCGCAGTCCGCCGGCTGAACCGGTGTGTGGGGTGCACCCCCATTTCACGCCTCGGATGAAATCTGCCGCCCTTGGATCCGAACCAGAGACCTCCTGGTTCAAGCCCCTGGCTTAGTTTTAAGCAAATGAAGAGCCCAGTACAAAATAAGCGAATATCACAATAATTATTAAACTGTCCAGTTTTATCACTCATATGGTATCGTTAATATTAATAATGTGCGAAGCGTTGACATGCTTAACATTCTTATCTAATAATAATTGAACTTTATCGCTACATGTACCGTACGCGCCAGAAATGACTATCGCCTTTCGATCGAGCGAATGTCAAACGGACAGTGCAGTGCTTTAAAGTTCTTGTTTGTTTAGATAACGGGCAACGCCCGAGCACGAGAACTATAGTATTCCTGGTGACTACTGTATGTAGTGTCTGTGTAAAAAATTTTCCAGTAGGTCGCAATGCGTTTTTATTGATCTAGGTTAAAAACAGTGGCTCATGTTATATTAATCAGGGTTGGATTTTTAATTAGGGCTGCTATTATCTACGTTTAGCATCATTTGTTATTATTTTATGTCTTCTCATAAATTAATTGTAAATATTAATTCTTGAATGGTTGAATCTCTACGTTGGTAAATTGTTTTCTACAATAAATTGTTAACGAAATATTTTGTTTGTAAAACGCCCGCCGTAGTTGTGAAGTATTGTGCAACTGAAATTGATACTCAAGCTCAATCAAAATCGTATTTTTGTTATCCTACGGTTAAGATTAAACATGTTACGCCATTGTTCTTAATGGTGTAGCTATTATATGGCTTCTCCCGAAGGAGGAATGGGGTGGCATCGAAAATATGATTTTTCTGCAAAATAATAAGAATTTGCGGAATAACATGACAATTCAGGAAGGGCGGTTTTGGTGGGGCAAATTTTTTCTGTGAGCGAAAGTCGGTTCCTGCGGGCTATGTCCCGCTTACAGGTCCCATTTCGGAGAAGCCAGGTTATGTTTTTAGTTCTAAAACCATTGCTGCTTCTAGATTAATCATACTTTATTTAGCCGTATCCAGCTGACGATGAGAACAAGCTCATGGGATGTGAAGATAAAGATTACGATGCAGTTAAGCTGAAACAACAACAGTTTATCAATGAAGGACGGTATTTAAGAGGCGACGGACACCCTATTAAATTTGTAAGTTAATATTCAGTGGTTGTCAGAAATGACTGTCTACCTTCGAACTAAAGCCCAGCAGAAACTGAACAAAATTTTGTTGACTCGAACAAACTTCAAACAGCTCTCGAACAAATTTCTAAAGAATCGAGGTTAAAAATTTTTAACACGGACTGAACATCATTATAAAATGTTTTAATTTTTGGAGCGAGCACCGCGCGAATATCGAACGAACAGTACTCATTTCCAGCTAGCACTGTTGTAATTTGCGCATACATATTATGTACTTTTACTCTGCTGTACACGCCACGTGCCAGGAGTTACATAGATTACAAAACCACACCGGAATATCGACATCCCAACTAGCGTAAATTCGCTTTCTATATAATATTTCCCGATTTTTTACTATGGAGGTTGATCTACAGTCACGGATAGAAATAAGTGCACAAAAAACGAAGTTATAAGCAAACGTTACAGCGTTCGTTAGTGTTTAGGTTCGTTCATAACTGAACGTAAAAAATCGTTCTAATATAGGATAAATTTTGTTTAAATTTACGTTCGTTTGTAAACGAACGTTCTAACGGTTTCGTTCTCTCGTGTTCGTTTTTATGCATTTATTTTTGTCC
>JASANE010024570.1:0-114438 GCA_030248225.1 Trileptium ribeirensis
CGCTCTAAGCTGTTCATTTTTGTAACGATATAACATAACTACCGACCAATAAAGGTGACATGGTTTAAAATAATGAGGAGAGGTAAAACAAATTGTGCAATTAGTCGAATTCCGCACATATAAACCTAGACTATGCGAAAATATTTTTTTCAAAACGCTTTAAAGACATAAAAAGTAACAAAATTCAAGAATCACATCGTGGCCAAATACGCAATCTTTTTAGAGTACATCAATAGGGATGAAAACCCAGTCGCAAACGAGAATATTTTCTACTTTAAAAATTTTCACCATTTCATCTGGGCTCTCCATTCGCTGAAAATTTTGCCAGGGGGCATGAACCAGGGGCCCCCTGGTTCCGAACCGGGGGGCGCCCGATTTTGCCATGAGAAAAACGGTTAAAAATCGTGTAAGAAACACTGCCAAAAGGCTTTTGATGGAGAAAAGCGATTTCGAAGCAAATTTTGCTAAAATTTGAGAAATTTTTGGCTTCAGAACGGAATTTTAGTACAAATTTTGATCAATTTTTTGTACCTTGGACCGATTGGAAGCAAAAATTTTCAAGAGGCGATAAACCGGGGAGCCCAAAGTTTTCCCAGGGCACCTGTTCTGAACCAGGGGGCACCGAGAATGCCAGGGGTCCACTCCACCCCCCAATTTGGAGAGCCCAGTTCATGAGTTTCCAACAATTACAAAGATTCATTTTAAACTGTTTCAAACAAAACGTTTATAATTTGAAAATTCCTCATAAACGATAGAGACACCGGATGGAAACAGGAAAGCACACTACTATAAAATCTCAAAAGAATAATAATTTACTTAAACCAGTTTGACAAGATCAACAAGGTCTAAGAATAAATAAATTCGGTTATCCAAACCTGAGACAAATTGCAAATTACGATAAGATGTGCACTGAGATCGGTCATTTCGAGCAATTCCCGCGATTCCAAAATGTTATCAACGACACTATCTTTGTATTCCTTGCCATGGCCTATAACATGCACTTCCGCATATTATTGTTAAATATATTATATACATTAAACTAGAAGATTGCTTGTTTCACTTTTCAAACTTTCTTGAAAATCTTATGGCTTATATATCAAATTAATGAATTTAGATGTGTGCATATTGTTAAAAGTTACACTTTCAAGAAAATTGTAACAACACTACGGCGGTGTTTTAAAGCTACCGGTTATCCGGTACCCAGTGTGCAGGACGTGGACCCAAAACTCCAATTACCATTTTGATATTCCAGTCAGAGCATGAAAATTAACGATTAATCTTATAAATAGCAAGCACCCCACAATACCGGTTCCTGCTCATTATCATCAAACAATCAGTAGCGTCACCCTAAAACCAGACAATTTTAATAATTAAAATTAGTTTGATGTAGTTTCAAGGACCAGGTCTTTTTCATTGTTAGTACTATCGAAACCAAACAACCTGAAAACGGTAACATTAAAGTAATGTTTAATGACAGGTTTTGTCGTTAGCGTTACCATATACGAATATAATATCTAAAATAGATAACATTTAAAAGGTAACATTTGTGTCATGAGTTTTTATGGCTAACAAAGAACCTAAAAATAGATAATAAATTTATCGTTTAAGATGTGCCGTTCTATGCTTCTATAGAATAAGGGTTTCCTTCAAAGACGACAGTAAAAACTGAATATTTATCAGCAGGTAATAACCGGAGCCGAAATTTACAGAAACCGGAACCAACCGAAACCGTCCATTTAAACCGGATCCGGAGCCTGGTCTTCGAAACATATATATAGCAAAGCAAATGAAAAAGAAATGAAGGTACAGTGAATTTATAATGTATTAAAATAGCTTTTACATTACACTTAATGTATTACGATGACATTATTGCCTTTCTGAAACTTTAAAGAGACTGAGGAAGCTAATAATGTCTATTTATTGATCAATTTGTCGGTTTTTGGACACCCAGAGCAAAAAATGCCTTCCACTACACACACTTGCGTATACTGTGTCAATCTGAATGTGCTTACAACGCATGGAGAGTAGAATAAACACTTTCGTTCTGTCTCCAGTCGCCTCCCCTTACTACACATACGTTTGTTACATGTTTTTCTGTAGGAAACTTGAAATTATTGGTTTATATATGGTTCTAAGAGAAAATAATATGTAGAAGGTAATTTTCTGATCAGTGGTCAGAGACACTGTTTAGGCTAACGTTGGGCAATCAGTGCCCGTCAAGTATAGATGATAATGATAATAACTTTGTAACCAGAATGCTGTAAATGAGACAAACTGCGATACTGCTCGCACAGTTTTAATAAATACAGTTCATTGCCAAGAACGCAGTTTCTTGCTGCGTTGCAGATAACGTTATTTTACTTCAATGTAGACTGATTTACAAAGTTTACAAGCGCAGTGGCTGTTGCTTGACGTAATTTATGTTAATCAAGCTTGAGCTAAGTACTTCTACGTAATCCATACTCTGTTACCGAGTTTGACCGGTTTAATTCGAATATACCCAGCAGACTTCCGAATGGGCAAAATAGCTGCTACAAGCCTCGATCTGGCTTTGTTTTGTTAACAAACTCCTACAGGTTAAGATGAAAAATTCCTACTGAAATTATGCGCCCTACTTACATTACACACGGAAAATTGCTAAGTTAATCTTTTCTTTTGCTTGGTTGTATTGGAACTTGACCATTGTATTCATATATTACATAAGTTTGGACCACAGATGAAACAAAAATGTGGAAAATTTCAAACAAAATTTTTAAACCGGAATTCCGGTTGCGGTATGGTTTTGCTCTTTGCCGGAACCGCAATCGGAACACGATTTTCGCCGTAACCGGAATTCCGGTTATTCCCTGCGCATCAGGTTTCGTCTGATGCCCGAATGAAATTTCTTCTCGTTTATTCGCCGATGGGAAATTATTTCCGAAGAAGAAGTTTCTTTTATACCTTTTGCCTTTACAGGCAATCGTTATCGATGGATACATACGGGTGATAATTTCACGGTTTAAGACTGTAGTTTAGATTTAGAATAATAGTTTTAAGTTTTCATTCAATATGTTATATAAACTTAGCAGAAAAATACGTCAGGGCATAGTAAACCTTATAAATTCTGAGAATAGGTGTACCTACCACGTTTCGTGTAAAGAAACGGGAACAGTAGTATATGACCCATTTTAGTGACACACTTTTTTGTGGTCCCAATTGGCACCTTTTCAAAAACTTCAAAAACGTGCGTTTTGTTTTCCAATCATTCGAGTGATCCGCCACAAAACTATACTACCAAAATAATTGTTGCATACTTTTTCGATATACACATGCATATACATATAAATTGGCGACATACTATTATACAGTCTTTCGAAAAAATTCTCTACATCCTCAATTTTTTGAAACTATAGTTGGATAGTGATCTTAGCGGTACCACATTCGTCTGAATATCCGTCGAGGAATACCAATTTTAGTTTCAACTTGTTGGTATACAATATATTACAAGGGACATAATTAATGTTTTTAGGTTCATAAAAGATGCTATTGTCATCGGTATGTAAATTACGTACTAGAGCGAATATTTTTGAGAGTTATTCTCAATAATTTGGTCGTCAATAAAATCAGCTTGCAGAGCTAGCACCCTGTTATAAAAATTAATATCACAGATATGTTTGCCTATGGTTGTACTTGAAACCGAATTTACACCGAGATCTAAAGCAATGACTAAAACTAGTGAAATGTTCTCAAATTTTGCTCCAATGAGCCACTGAATTGTAACTTTTCCAGTAATAGTGCTGTAATTAAACTTTATGTCGTTCGAATTAATCAAACTTTGATGCCTAGAGACGAGTAGTAAAGGATTAGCAAGTATGCTCTGACCTGATATTACACTTTTAGTTTTTGCCTTTGTAACATATCTAAAGCTACAAGAATAGAAGGAAAATTAGTAAATGGCAAATGTATTGAAAGTTTTGAAAGACATACTTGATAACCCTGCAAATGTTTTTAGGTAACATTCAACAACTGGGCTATTAGTCTCAGACTGCAACTGTACTGTGAAACTCATAGTGACATAATGAAATATACAGAAAATTCATGTATTTATATATATAAAATATTTAAGATTACATTCCGATCTGATCCAGTATATGGCAGCACACCAAGAATAACTGTTTCAGGAAGAAGTACCTTGCAGTACGCTAAAGTAGTCCTTAATTGGTCGAAAATTTTCTGTTGTAATTTCCCTAAATTTGATAAGCATTTCTTTGTTCTTCAGAACAAAAGGATATAATGAGTTTACATCTTTATATTGCATTCGTTCGTTGTCTTATGTTATATACTGCCACCATAGTGCTGAATTCTTCCTCGAAGTGCAGATCGAATATCAAGCACGTCTCTGTCAAGATCTGTCGATTCGAGTAACAAACATATGAAAGGTTCTTTTTTCTTCATTTCTTCCCATTCGCGGTCCTATATTATTTCCAAAAAGTATCCATACTGTGTTATACGTTGGAACCATTCGTTTGTTTGTTTTCAAATAGTTCCCATCTTCCTCTTAAGATAATTGTTAAAAATTTAGTCGTCGTAACAAGTTTGACAGCCATGCATGAAATAGCCTAAACGAATTCGTAGATTGAATCCTGATTGAATAGTTGGTCTTTGAAAGGCAGCTTTAGAACAACCTTACATATCACATGTAAAAAGAATGTATTGAATACATTCGCATTATACTGTGGTGTGTTGCAGTAGTGGATGTAGTCTCAATCCTGAGATATACCTTTTTTACAGAAAACCACGACTATTCAGTTCCATTTAGTACTAGTCCTGTCAAACCCCAGAATTAGTCTAAGAACCAGTCTCGTTTTGTAAAGCTTCATATTGGTAAATCACTTAGGATAAATTCCGATTTTACTGTGAACTATTTAGCGAATTCTGTATTGTTTCAATTCATCTCAACTTGTACGATTTATCTTCTGTGGAGTAATGATAGAAACTAAGTTAATACAAATGATCAATGCTTGTGGTCTGGTCTCCACAAAGATGCTGCAGCAAAAGTCTGCTGCTGATCATACGTGCATGAGGTTCGAGATCCGATGGAGTTGTCGGGCTACTGGGAGAGGGGGTGGGGGAAGTCGAACTTAAACGTCCACATCAGCCGATCTGAGGGGGTGAAGGCTGCGGCGCCTTCGTGCTCGGTGTCTGCTGCGCCGTCACTGGGAGATGGGGTGGATGACCTCAAAAGGGTCGCACTCCATGCTCAACGTTTCGGTCTGCAGAAGCCACGCTGAAGATCTGGGGTAAATCGGCGAAAATTTGGGAAAATCTGGGGCGGGGGAGCAAAATTAAAAACCTGCCAATCAAACTGGATACTTTTCCTCTACTAACTTTGCAACAAAAATAACTGACAGTTTAACACTGTGTTATAGTGTACAAGTATTATACTATATTATAGTGTGCAAAAGATTTGTACGCTGCTCTGAAGGAATCGAATGAGTTTTAACTCGGATTAACAATTGCTGTAATTAATTCAGTTGTCATAGTTATTTTGGCAAACGGCTTAAGGTTTCAGTTAGTGCTTTTGTGCGATTTGTAGACGAGACTGAACACAAGTTTAAAGTGTAGTTCTGCTACTTCTTTTCCTTTTTAAATTTAAAGCTAACAGTTGTTTCTATAATTAATAGGTCATATTTTCAAATAATTGTGCTTCCGGATTGTCTGCTGGAAAACCGTAAGTCGTGGTGTAAGGTGTCCTTACCCGAGTAATTTGAGAAATAAAACGAGATGCAACATGGTACTGGCTGTTATTACGCAAAAATATATAATATATAATACATCTGTGCAAAACTATAGCCATTTAGTTTTTGTTATTAAAAAATAGCAATCGTTCACAAATGTCATCAAACTGCCTGATATAAACTATAAATAAAAAGCACACGACAACTTTATATGATAGTTTGTGAGTAGTTCCGCGGAACACACTGCAGCGAAAAATTCTTCTGTGCTTGCAGAGATCATTTGGAAATTGTGTATATAAATATACAAATACATATAAATATAATTATTTCTAAATATTCAAGGCGAAATTTTATGCGAGCACTGTTCAATTCTTCGAAAATGCAACTAAATTGCAGCCACATTGTGAATTATTGTGAAGTTGTATTCTTTAAACATACAGTATAACAGAATCCGGTCTTTGTAAAATAAGCACGAATTTTATTAACAATAAACAGTTTAAAACTGTTCAGCATCAATATCTTTCCAGCAATACATAAACCTCAAACAACACATTTTTTATTTTACAGCAAACCTTCTAGATATTGGTTAATGAGTTTCTTAGCTTCAACATTACAGCAATCTACATAAATTCTGAGTAGAAATGAAGTGGTACCATCATTTTGCTTATTGTAGCTTCACTAATCAAATTTTCCCACGCGCCTCGTATTTATATAGTTGCAGTGTTGTCAGCATAAAGTAAACACTAGAAAGAATAAAATAGAGTTCTCCAAGAATTTTTAATTATATATAATGCAACGTTTTTATTCACAACATAGCATGAATTGTTCCGTTTTGTATGACTAGCATGCGAATACTCCAGCTTTTTCTTTGACATACAACAGCAATTTTTATAAGTATTTATAAAATTTTTATTAATAAACACGGTCGCGTTATATTGGTTCGAAAATGTTTTACAAACATTGTGTGCGTTCAGTCTTACTGCCTAGGATGAAACAAAGCAGTATTATTAAATAGCTGCTGGTTGTTGTGGTTCGTTTAGTTCGTACCATTAGTAATGTTACATAGCTGTTCTGCAATATAATGTTTAACAGCAATTGCGTATAATGATCTGCAAAACATTTTGTCGTTTCATTCGTGCAGCATGGCTAATAACCAAGGGTAAGAAATAGTATGTTCTAAATATTACAACAAGCAATGTCGTTTATTGCGAAAAATTCAAATTTTCACAATAAAACGTCATACGGGTACATTCTTTGTCAAAACGGCGAAATTTATCTTGTAATACACCATTATTACTAAAATATACAAATATTTGTCATCTTTTTTGCACAGCTATATGACTGTACTACGAATTGTAGGTTTCAAATTTTAAATCTGTTCATTGCTGCACTATGTTGCCGGTAGCATAGTTTTCATGCATAAACATTTGTAATTGCTGACTTTAGACGATGTATTGTACAAATTGCATAAAACTAAGATACGAAAAACACAGCATTATTTTATTATATTTTCGCTATATTGTACACCAACAGTGCAGCGGTCTGTTGCGATTCTGAACAGTACAGAAGTGTGCAGTGTTCTTAAATATATAAGTTCGTTACTTGCTTCTATGCAATTGTTAGCGTGACAATAAAACTTTTACAACACAATGTACATCATTGAAAAATATTTTATGATTACGTATTTGCATTCGACGTTACAATCAGCCACTACACACAAAAGGGATCACATGCTAGAATTTTTGCTGGGCATGAAATTTCAAAATCTTCAATAAAGGCTTCGGGCAGCAGCGAACCACATATAGTACAAAGCGTCGACCAGGCGGCGTTCGATGTTGCTGATGAGTACAGATCGGTATCAAGTAAAGCATAGTCGGGGAATGCATGTTTAGGACTTCAAGAAGGAGATAAATGTTTTGGGTAGCGACGATGTGCGTAACTACCATGGTTTTAGGTGAAATTATTTTGTCCGAAAAAATACAATTGTTTGCAAACTCTGAAGCTACAAGTTGTGCAAACACTGTGAAACTGGAACTTAACTCCCAATGGCAACAACTGCCAACAAACACAGAATTTTGTTTAACCACGACGTCTACTGTTCTAAAAATTAAGCGCTCTTCTAATTCTATAAATCCACAATTGGATGATGAAGGATTCTAACGATGTCACTCTTTTGGGGATATTGTGCCTGGTTTAACAAAAAGCTTAATAAATATACAATTGTTAAACTCTGCAGCAGGATATTACATATTTGCTAGTTGTAGGTTACATCACAATTTTTGTTTGTCTGGACAAAGACTGTTTTCAAAATTGTGTAATACATGCATAGAAAAGTTTGATAAACTGTTTTTTATTTAATGCAATATAGTTTCGTAAAATTAAATAACAGTATAAAAGAGTTCTCATAAGCTGTTGAAATAACATATGTATAAACTTTACAGTTTACAAATTGCGTATCGTTTGCACTAAAACATATTATTTTATGAGCTATTTCAAAGGAATTAACCGCCTTGCAACAACATAATACATATGAAGGAAACAAAATCAGATACGAATTCATATATATAGACAAGGTAATTTGATGTAATTGATCTATATATATAAACGGCTAATTGCATTGCGTTCAGTTAACTCATAAACTTGGCACTGCATCAACTCCACAGCTTCTCTGGCTCTGAATAAACTCTAGTATTCGCACGTAAGAGTTAAGCAAGCGATTTTCTGTTTTACAAATTGTTGGCATAAATCAATAGCATATTAGATTTAAGCAAGCGTGGAAGCATAAACTTTTTGATTTTTGTGTGCGGGAAAAGGTATTCCCATAGATCACACATTGCTCATAAACTATGTGTGGAAAGCATAGGTAAGGCCTAGTGTCTGCTTTAATACAAATGTTAGTTAACGTGGTATTTTCATGTCATTAAAATAAGAAATATACCATTTCAGTTAAATTCAAAGAAACTTGTATAAAACATTATTTCGTGTAATGGAGCAAAACTTTCTGGTATGACAGAAAATATATTTCGTTACAGCAAACACGACTGCACATTACTGTTGCGTCTATTTACACTTTTAAAATAACATACAGTTTGTATGCTTAAACAGAATAAATATTCTGGGACGTTAAGCAAGCCATTATTCTTGAACAAAAAAACTTTTAATTCAAATCATACAAAGGTTTGCTCGGCAACAAATTCGAACTTTGCTAATAGAAGATAAGTTTTCTCGTTTTATTAGAAACTGTGCAATACATCGAATTTTGAAAAACAGCAAAATGGGATAGTTGGCAGGGTAATATCAAGTTCTATCGGGTATTTCTTGAGGTGCACAATTTATTATAAAATCAGCTTTTGCTACTCTTTATTGGTATCATTTCGCTAGTTGTTCTCGTGCTATTCACCATGTCACAAACTCCTACTGCTGCGCCCGATCTTGTACCATATGAAAAATACGTCGTCACAGAAGGCGACAATCCGCAATTTTCATTCTCTTGTACAGTGGCTGGAGCGCTTTGTCAAAATTTCGACCATCTCCATTTTATGTTGGAGAAATAAATTACCGAAGTGTGCACCATTACCTTGAAGCGCACAAAGCTATTTTCACGAAGGGACCAGACTTGTGCAATTTGGTGATGCAAACGTATTCTCCACGAAAGAGTTACGAAATCATGGCACTAGTTTCACAAAATCTACCAGACGGATGAGAAAAAATCCATGATTAAACAACTGAAAATTGCGTTACGATCAAAATTTTCTCAACATCCGGACCTTTCGCGATACATTGATCGATACCGGTGATGCAGTGCTGGTTTTCGCAAGTTCCAACGATCTTATTCTTGACAACGGCTTTCCGAGAAGGTAATTATATTTGAAGTTTTGCGAACTCTTGTAACTGGTAGTGCCGTCTATAAATTTAAAATCAAAATGCGTGAGATTTGATTTCCAGAATATTTGTAAACGCTTGTTATTTATTCTAGTTCACCGGCAAAAATTGGCTTGGAAAGCTGCTGATGAAACCTCGTGACGAGTTTAACAACAATACGGTAGCTGAAATCAACACACAACCAGAAGATTATAACAAACGAAACCTGCAAAACGTTGTGATTGCAGATAAATAAAAAAATTATTTGTTGTTGAGATATGGAAAACTGAAATGTATTCAACAAATAAAAATTTTTGTTAAAATCACTTTATTATAATGCTGAGGCCGTGGCAGCTACTCAAGTGCAAAGAAACTGTTTCATGAAATTCGAAAGCGTAACAGTACAACAAGGCGCGATGTCAAGAGTTGGCTCGACACACAGCTAACACATCAACGTCATAAACAGCATAAATTAAGCAAAATGAAAACGCGCAAAGTTGTCACAAATTCTATCAATGATCAATGGGACTTGGATCTAACGTTTATCACTAAAGTTAAAAAAAAAAACAAAATGACGGTTTCGGTATGTGCTCATTGCTGTCGACTACTTCAGCCGTAAAGCTGACATTGAGCCGTTGCGGCGAAAATTTTGCAAGAACTAAAATTATTCAGAGTAGAGCAGCGGCCTCACCAAAAATTGTTCGCACAGATTATGGGACAGAATTTCGTGCAGAGTTTGACAGCCACTTAAAGCGTAAAAATATAAAACATTTTTGGGCTGACAATCCGTACAAAGCTAGTTTTGCCGAATGATTTATTCGCACATTGCGTGGAAACATCTTACAGTATGTTACATACACCCAAACCTTTCGCTTCATAGACAAACTGCAATCGCTTGTGACGTCTTACAATAACAGCTATCATAGAATAATCGGAATGACGACAAATCATATAAACAACGTCAACACAACCAAACTAAAACAATATTACACAAAAAACAATCAAATAAAACAAAATACCGCAAATTAAAATTAGGTGAGATTGTTCGAATTGCGCTTCGACATTATGTATTCTCTAACAGCACAGAGAGTAGGTGGACCGAGGAATGCTTTGAAGTATGGCAGCGACGCGATTCCGATCCAGTTACATACAAATTACCAACAATGTTTGATGAAAAGTTAAACGGCGAATATTACCGGAAAGAGTTGCAAAAAATACAACTGCCTCCTGACGGGGAAGAATATGAAAGTAATATAAAAGACTCCACATAGCCGACAACATCATCAGTTTACGCATGATCGGCTACAACGGCACAAGATAAATCAGATACATATGCTGACATGTGGCGAAAAATTGACCTAACAGAACAAGCGATAATCGAAGAAATTCAACATCTAATGCACAATTGCTGGGACTGTAGGTAGACAGACACCAATGTTAATCGATACGGTACCGCAAATCAAAACGGATGTGCTTGTGGAAGCATCAAGGTATTGAAAGGTACGCAACAGAAACGTTGTTTAACGTCTACTTTTCAAAAAAATTTTGTGTGGAATCCGCGCTGGGAAAGAAAATTTAAAGAACATATTACGTCGACATGGATTGCTAACGAAGATCATAGCGATAAATAGAGTTGCAGTTTTTGTTGGTTTATTGCTAAAATGTATTTATAATTGCTGTAAAGACTGAAAATAAAATTATCCGACAATGTTTATCAACGATAATTATTATATCACGTTACCCAGTAACGTAACCATGAAAGATTTTCCATCCAACAAGGTGTCCAACTTTACGACGATGTTAGACTTCCCATTACATTTACAAGACGTTTGAAACGCTTTGTTGTTGACGCTAATCATCATCATTGCACCTGATCGTGCAGATTTTACAGCCGGAATAAATTGTATGTACGTTTATTCCGATATACGCAAACCATGTCTCGTTAGCGATACACAATCGCCGTTTCTTCGAATTGTCGTGATCGATCCCAAAAAAGTCGATACCAACGTGCCGATATCGACGTTTGTATCGCGACCATAAGCCATTTTAAATGTCAATATTTCAGACATTCGCACAATCAAAATATGTACAAATACCGACGATAACGTTGCACTGCCATTTGCAAACGGTAGTGGTTGTGTCATTGTAACACATTGTTTTCGTCAAGTTTAATAAAATGGACGACTACTATTACAACGGTCACGGTGTAAAAGCGACGATAAGCCATTTGTATCGCGACGATAAGCCATTTTAAATGTCAATATTTCGGACATTCGCACAATCAAAATATGTACAAATACCGACGATAACGTTGCACTGCCATTTGCAAACGGTAGTGGTTGTGTCATTGTAGTACATTGTTTTCGTCGTCAAGTTTAATAAAATGGACGACTACTATTACAACGGTCACGGTGTAAAAGATGGAGTACCGTTGCCGGGTTTCAACGGCAGAATATATCATAAAGGGCACGACGGTTTTGGTTCAGTTTTCACTGCGCTGTCTCGCGTATTGTTACCGCTCGTTAGCTATGTGGCACCGCCTGTGATTGGTGCCGCGACAAAAGAAATTGGAAAATTGTTGCTCCAAAATGCAAGACCTACTGCAACGAAACGTATACGTCGGGGTCATCAGTCAAAACCACAAAATGTTGGCGCTAAACGACGAAAGTATAAAAGCAAGACTCGTTGCCGACAAACCAATTCAGTTGTTGCTCGCAATACACAAAAGCGACGCCTACAGTGCCGCTCCCTCCCGCGCGATGCATCAAGTCATTTCATTTACGCTGACCCGTCAAATATTTTAGGTTAGTAGCATCATGGCAACCGGTCTCGGTAAAGGTCGTATTGGCAATTTTACTACGACCGATCACGTTTTAAAAATGAGCTGAATTTATTTCATCACGGCAACAACAAACTTCAATAGTTGGCAGCACACGGGTTGACATACATCCGATAAGCGGAACGTTGTAAGAAACTAGCCGATATGTTTTCACATACCGCCAAACGAAGAACAATTTCTCGATCCCGTTTTTATCTTAAAATTGCGTTTCACGTTGTACAGTCGGCTGTAAAAACGACGTGCCTTACGATGACATTGTTGTTGTAAATCTTTTAGGGCACGCCATGTTCACACGAGTCGATATCAAGCTACAAGATGCCGTTATTACAACGACTACCGACAACTATCCGTATCGCGCGTATATCGAACGGTTGTTAAACTACTGCTACGACGCAAAGTCAACACAACTACGTGCAGAGCTATTCTATGGGGATAAGGCTGGTAATTCTGATCATGTAAACGATGATAATAGTGGATTCGTGGCGCGACGAAATCTTGTTTCGTCATCTAAGCGAGTAGTCACGTTTGTCCGGCTTTCGACAGATATTGGTAGTCATTTAAGACTTTTGCCGAACGGTGTTAGCGTTGATATTGCCTTATATCAAAGCCATAATGCTATCCGGCTAATACATCCCGCGATAACGCCAGCACTAAAATTAGAACTCGATGAAGTTGCGTTGTTTGTTCGTCGTGTGCAGATAGCACCACCGATGGCTGCAGTAATGGCAGTCGATTCGTCACCATTCGGCAAAATACTACATACCAAGAGCGGTTGTCAAAGTGTTTCAAATTAACAGTGGCCGTACACTGATCAATCATGAAAATATATCGCAAGGAACTCCTGACGAATTAGGTCACGAAAGTTATGGGTTGCCGATGCGTCAAGGTGAAGATGATTTTTGATTCTAAAGATATCGATCAGCGGTATACTATAATTGTATATTTGATTTGCGATAATTGTATATATCCATCAACATCGTAATATAGTTACCGATTATTCTGCAAAGTCGAATAAACTATGAATACGTTAGAAATTGTACATGCCCTGGAACGTTACGCTGTAACCACGCCGTTTTTAAAGGCATTTATTCGTCAAATAGGTTACCGCGTTTGAATAAAACTATCAGTCAGGGTCTTATTATAATTGCAAATACAGACAACGATAGCGGGCCCGGTCAGCACTGGGTGTTACTTTGGATTTTATCAGCAAAATAAGCCTACTTTTTTATTCACATGGATTTGAACCGCAACTATATTGTGCGCAATTTGATTCATTTTTGCGTAGAAATTGCTGTAAATTTTGGTACAAATCAAAATGCATTCAGTCACTACATTTCAACGTATGTGGACAATGGTGTTTATACAAAGCGTTTTGTATATATCGCGCGCGACAAGAAAACCGTTGGCACGTTCTAACGATTTTTACAGCCGTTTAGCAACATCGATCGCAAAAATGATAGTAAAATGATGAAAATGCTGTGCAAAGCGTACAAACAGCAACTATATAAATGTCGTCAACGGTTACAAGGAAAATCATTGCAATGTTATAGCCGTATCTTTGTTGTGCTAAAACGTTATGGATAGCCTAGAATTTCACACCCGCCTTCATTTTCCTTCAACGATGATTGCAATGGGTGTTAGTGGATGTGGTAAAACTCATTGGATAACGAAACTAATAAACGAAAGAACGACTATTTTTTGCACACCACTGGATTACATTCATATTTGCTACGGTGTCTATCAACCGATATATGGAAACTGGGGAGCTATTGCGAGGCTTTGAAAATTTGTCGATAAGCGAACGCTGTGACGAACACAAATTACAAAAGCACAATATCTCACCCCATCACATAATACTCTGTTGATTTTAGATGATTTACATAAATGGCCAATAATCTGTTGTTGAGCAAATGGTTTTGCAAATTCAGCCATCATTTTCGTTGCTCAGTTATATTTGTTACTCAAACTGTTTACCACAAAGGATGTCATATGCGGGACGTTCTTACAAATGCACATTATATTGTCTGTATGGCACAACCGCGAGACAACACAGCAATCACAATGATATCATAGCAGATATTTCCACGAAATCCACAATTTCTCACGTATGCATGTGAAAAAGCAATAGACGAACCGTGGGGCTATATAGTCATTGACGCGCTACCCATGACAACGTCTTCACTTCGAGTTCATGGTGGATTATTTAGACGAAACGCATCATGTGTAGATACCATCGGTGATTTGAACAATGCCACCAAATTCTAAGCAACGATTGCGCAAGCATGTCGATGCCTTTCGTGTTTTAACTAAATGTCCTTCTAAGCTACGTTAGGCGATTCTTTTGAACGCTGATAGCGATTTTATTGCGGCTATTGTTGAATGTTTGTTTAATATAGCTCGCGGTGGTGTTCGTTTGAATAAAAAAGAAAAAAGCAAATTGCGGCCAATCAGATCTGCAATTAAACGCCTACTTCATGCAGGGCTAAAGAGCGACGCTCGAAAACGATTAGCTCTCCAACGCGGAGGTGGTTTATTACCTGTTCTGCTTACTATTGTTCTTTCTGCGCTACCAATGCTGCTCGCAAAATGATGCTTATGCATGCTGAATTTGTTGATACGATTGAACGAAAAGAATCGCTAGGCACCGCCATATCGAAAAAACTACAATTTATGCTTGACAAAGAAATGGAACAAATTTTAAAATTAAATTTGCCAAACTATATAAAAGTAAAACTGTATAACGAAGTGTTGCAAAAATTTCTTTCATTTTATTGAATAAGCTACCAAGCAAAGTCGAATATTCCTGGAAAAACGGGTGACAATACAGAATCAACTAATACTGGGGAGAATTGAAATTCGAAACTCATCAATCCCATTCCAAAAAGATTTGCTTCAAATGCGGTGTTTGTTAGAATTTTTAGCAGGGCGTAAAGAAAAATTATTTAGGAATGCCGATGGAAGCCAAATGTTTACAGATGGAAAACCGGTGAATGGCGCTAACTTTATTGATTTGCTGTGCTACATATTTTAAATCTCGTCCGCCAAATCATTCGCCAACAGGCTTTAGTCAATTTGGAGCTGCAATTGCTGAACTCCCGATATCGACAACTTGGATTCCAAACACAAAATTAGGCGAGATGTTGAATTAACGCGACAACGACAGAAAGCATCGCCACAATCAAGCGAGAATCATGATCGGTACAACACGACGACACCAGTAGCTGAAAATCGACGAGCCACAAAACGCAGACATACGACAACACCGTTGTACAGCCCATTAAGCCTTATAAGAAGATCAGGTATCATGAAATGCCGAAGATTTAATTGAAATTTTTTTTTAGTTTTTATGTTGCATTTGCGTATATATAATTTGTGTGAAACGGAGTAAATTTTTATTCTTGTGTCTTTGTGCCATGGAATTAGCTCTTGTTGATCAGCCACTAGCCGGTTACATAAGGAGATTTATTGTTGTTTGCAACAACAACTATCATGATTTCAACATTTACACATAACAGTTAAAACCAAATTAGCAACAGGCATTCTACAATTTTGCCAGCAACAAACTTACAAGATGAAATCAATGCGTTATTCGTATATATATCGAACAGAATTGAGGAATTCCGTGAAAATGGTTCCGACTGGACTATTGTTGAAATATTATATTAAGCACTGAGATTCATGTAGCAGTGTATCAACCTGTCACAGGCTCACAATCGATCGATGTAGAACTGCCGCGTGTGATTGCAAATAAACATGCAGTAATACACGTTTACAGCGACTACGAAAAATGCTTCAAATGGGCTATTGTGTCTGCTCTTCATCCAGCACAACATAATGCGCATTGGGTTAGCAGCTATATACAAACGATACGAACGTATATACAATTTCGAATCCTATTCATACCCATTCAAATTTATTCTATCACTCAGTTTGAAGCGGAACATCAGTTGTCTACTTTTGTTTATGAATATAAGCAAATGATTTTTCCCAGCTATGGACCGAAAACTATGAATAAACAACGGATACTGTTGCTTTGGATTGCGTATGGTAAAACGGGAAGCTGGTATTATTGCTGGATTAAGGATTTGAATAAACCACTGTTTTCAGCGCGCAAACATGGAATCCGCATGTATTTCTGTCCGCTTTGTCTGTTCTCATTTCCAGTCAGCAACGAGTTGACTGTCATTTTTAAAATATGCAAGACAGACTATTGCACAATTGTAATGCCAAAGGACAATAACAATACGTTTAAGTTTAATTGGTATGCAAAAATGTTGCGTCAACCGCCTGTATTTTACGCCGATTTTGAATGCATTATCGAAAAATGCAACCCTACATCGTCTTCATCACCGCGATATTCATTCACTGATAAAACAGCGCGTCACGTTCCTTGTGGTTATGGCTTGTTTCAAGTTGTACAATGCTGTGGTTCCGAAAAAACTCGCTACCCTCGACGTTTAAAAGGAGCTAGTTACCCGTGCGACGGAATTCAAAAGAAAGGTACTCGAAAATCAACAGCCGATGCTAAAGCTATCTGGAGCGCAGTGGAATCGATATTTGGGGCAAGAAAATTGTGTTATTTGCAATAATTTCAATCATGTGAAAATTGTGCTTTCCTCGATCGAAGACAGTGGTGCAGTAGCAGCAGATCGAAAATATGCTGTGATCATTGTAACATTTGTCGCCAATTTCATGGAACTGCTTATGTTGACTGTAATATTGCTTACAAACTAAGTCGAGATGTATGTGTATTCATGCATAACTTGAGAAGATATGATGGTCACCTCATTTTTCAGCATATTGGACAATTTGCTAAACAAAATAACCTAAAAATTGAGTGCATACCAAAAGCAATAGACTCGTACATAATGTTTGCTCTCAAAATACCACCGGTCACCGAAAACGCTGGCGGATGGAATTATTGAAAATTTTAGAAAACTTTGCCTGCAATACTATAAACTGGATCCGGCTCATTTCGTTACATTGCCATCGTACGGTTAGGCCTCAGTACTGCGGATGTCGCCGGTTGATCTTGAATTACTAACCGATTCAGATATGTATACATTTTTTGAATCAGGAATACGTGGTGGCATTTCCGCTGTTACAATGAGATATGCTCGTGCAAATAATGCACTACTTCCAAACTATACAAACGACCTACCAAAATCCTTTATTATTTCACTCGATGCTAATAATTCGTATGGTTATGTAATGTCTCAGTCGTTATCTACGTCTAATTTTTCGTGGTTGACGCCAAACGAAATTGCTTCGGTGTGTGTTATGGAAATCCCAGATGAGGGTGAAATCGGCTACGTGTTGGACGTTGATCTACATTACCCACCTCAGCTTCACGGATCACAATTACCCCCTTGCACCGCAACATGTTGTTATCCAAGATGAACAGTTATCCCGGTATTCCATCAATCTTAAAAATCTCGGTATAAAAGAATCAAACCAACAAAAACTTGTGCCAAATCTCTGCAACATTATATATTGTACACTACTGAAATTCGAAATTATACCTGTCGCTTGGCATGGTTTTGTAAAGCATAAATAAAGGTGTAAATTTCAAACAATATCCTTGGATGAAACCGTACATTGTATTTAACACAGAGCGGCGAAAACAAGCGAAAACGGATTTTGAAAAAGATTTATTCAAGTTGTTGAACAATTCTGTGTTTGGAAAAAGTATGGAAAATGTAAGGGCTTATGTAAATGTCGAACTTGTGACAAACGCAAACAGATTTCGAGTACTATCAGCTAATCCACGTTACAATAGATGCCAAATTTTTGATGAAAATATGGTTGCCGTGATGATGAATAAGAAGACGTTGTAGTTACGAAAACCTATATATGTCGGCTTTACTGTCCTGGAAATATTGACACACTTGATGTATGATTTTCATTACAATTTTATAACAACAGTGTTTCCTGGTGTAAAACTTTTGTTTACCGATACCGATTCGTTAATATATTATATTGAAACAGATAATGTTTACGAAACTCTTCAACATCATGCAGCACTGTTTGATTTCAGCGATTACCCACAAAAACCCTTTACTACACAGTGTTGAAAACAAGAAGGTAATAGGAAAAATGAAAGATGAGACAAACGGTTGTCCAATTGAAGAATATGTGAGGCTTCGATCGAAAATGTACAGCATACAATGCCCAAACCACTCGACAAAAAGAGGTAAAGGAGTCAGTAAAAACATTGTAAAGAAACAGCTAACACGCGAAGATTATATTTCAGTATTGGAACATAGAAATATGCGACACCAGTGCATGCAATCAAATACGAAACTTTTGTTATGAAATGTTTACAGTTAGATCAAACAACATTAGTTTATCCGCATACGACGATAAACGATTTATATTAAACAATGGAATTGAAACGCTGGCCTTCGGACATTATTTGCTATAACAGAATGATATAGATGATTTAGAAGATTGATATATTGAATATTTAGTTATTTTGTATTAAGACATTGCATGGTTTTAAACTGAAGGGGTTTATAATTTGTTATTAATAAAATACAATAAGTTTAGAGAATTTACAATTATGTTAAATTATTGTATTATTAATGCTATAATAAATGTGGCTTTGAATTTCATGCATCATCACACAAGTATTATATGTTGCATTAGAAAAATACACGTCTATCCATTACACAGTTACTATTTTACTCTACATTACTGTTTTAGCGATAGTACACACATCCATTCATGCCAAGTGTAATGCGTTTGCCACTATTGTAATGCAAAACATACCATAACTACTATATTCGGTAGTAACACGTTTGCCAAATAAGGGGACGTAACTGTGCATGCACCACCATATATGGCAAATGTTACGCCCTGTGACTCGGTTGGCGATATGGAAATCATAACACGTTGTGTAACATTTGCCATATAAGGCTGTCCCAGAACTACCATGCATGGTAAATATAACGCGTTCACCAAATAAGGCAACGTAACTATGCCTGCATTGCCATATGTGTAATCGTTACACACTATGCTTTGCCATATTAGGTTGTTTTAGAGCCAAATATGGCAATCAGAACACGTTGTGTAACGTTTGCCATATAAGGCTGTTCCAGAACCACTACGTATTTATATTCTACTTATATAAAGCCGTAAACAATAATTTTCAGTTTTTCAATAGATATGGCTCATGTAGTCACTCAGCCTTGCAATGTTGATAGTTTGGCCTGGTACGATGTTCCCTTAGTCCAATATACTGTTGAAGAAACAGTGCTTAAAGAATTCGCATTTATGTCAGGTCTCCCTAATGCAAATAACTCCGCTCTCACATTTAAGTTAGAAAAAGATGCAAACTGATGTGTTGATTTAAGTTCAGGTCTTAGAGTGCACATGCTGCAAAGAAACGACAACACTCTGGCCCTAATCCCCACCGTTTTATTAGGTTCATACGACCAACCGCACTTCACCGCATGATTTTATTTTGTCAGTGATTACTGTATAAATGAGTTGGACTGATTGTGCTCCTAGCTTGCATGTGTTGTGGAAACAACATAAGATCTTCAACTCATCAAGTAGAACATTTCTGTTTTAACAAAAATAGAAAGTTGCTTTTAAAGTAACGGAAACCTAATTAACACTAATAAAACGCAGAAATTTGAAAACACCTTGTGTTCTGAAAACAGTTGTTTTGATAAATGGACATGAAAATTTATTCAGGTCCGACGTAACGATACCAGAGAAACAGATATTTATCTTTTTTATGAATGTCATCAGGATTATTTTCGGTTATGTGTGAGTAAATTTAAGATGATCCTACCAACCATCCTATTCAGTCATTATTCGGTATTGAATTGAAAATATTTTGTTACGGAAAATTGTTGAGTTTGATTCGGTTTTTTTTCTAGAAAATTTACGTTGTGCTCGAACTGAATTTGTGACTATTTATCAAATTGCAACCTGATGACGATTTACAAATTGAAGAAATGCAGTTATCTAATGCCTACTTTGTGTTTGGATTATTAACAGTTCGCAAACAAATTTAATGCAAATGTAACGTCACAAACGAATAGGCCTTATAGGTTCAAATCTTTGCTTTTGCAAATCTACTCGATTCAAATTCGACAAAAATTTTGTTGTGACAATTTCCAGCAATAGTCCTGGATTTTCGCGAACAGTTTTGAGCAAAATTTCGATAGACCAATAATCGTTGAGGAACAATTTTATACTATATGGGAAATAGATTGGCTGGTGGGTCATATTAAGTTTACTCAATCATTAAACGGCTAATATCATTCTATATTTACGGTATTTCAGAATTCCAAGATTTACTGATCGAATAAGAAACACACTCAGTGGATTTAGAAGCAGGACTAGCACTGCAACAGTTTACAGCGCGGACGTCACTAGAGACAACACTGACGGTAATAGCCCAGTAAACAAAAAGGGGGTTAATGAAGAAACTTCAGAGAAACATATAAATCGCGAAGTTGAAACAGTGATGGCAGCGAGTAATAACAACCGTGTTACTAAAGTGGGTAACTCTGTTTCAGTTGGAGTTACTGTGTATGACAGTGCCTAGATTATTGAGCTCAACGCTTAGTGTATTATTTCACATGTATCTTCAGGTGTCTTATTACACATTACAGCTTACAAACAAAGGTTTGTGGGTTTATCATTGCTAAATTCTTATAGTTGTTCCATTTTAATACATTCGTATTACTTATGTTCCATTTTTTTGGTATGAAAGGTGCGTGGAGGGGGTAATGTGAACGTTAGTATCCTGTTAGATAACGCTCTTTTCACTAACGTTAAATACTAAAAATCAACTGATTTCGTTGATTTAACTTTGCAGGTTTTGGTGTACATCAAAAAGCGTAGTCAAAATTAATGATGCATTAAACGAACGCAATTTTTGTTCTGTAGACAGCCGTTTAGGCATATATATTCACGTAAAGGTTGGAGCGCGCTAAACCAAAAAGAAATTTTATGCATATTACATATGTCACAAATGTCGGTCAAATTGCTGTATATATAGTGAAAAGGGTTAAGAATGCAAAATTCTACTAGTTTGCATATACATAATTCAGGATTCCCTAAACGAACACCGATTTAATGGCCCTGCTGGGGCATTGTAATAGTTTTGCACTGTAAATAGTCAACAGCATATATTTTCACGAAAAATTTGGGGTATATATGTATACTTCATCACAGTGATAATACAGTTTTTATGAATTCGACCTGTCGCAGAGTAAATCTCTGGTGTTGATAATGTAAAGCTCTATAGTTTCCATAGCTATAATCTGAGGTGTCATAAACAAAATTGACTACAGGAGTTCTGGTATTGGACTCAATAGCTTTGCACTGTAATCACGCCGCATATATTTTCTAGAAAAATTTACGTAGCACACCGAAGTTATAATATATCTGTCGCTGCCTCATTTCCATTGTGTGTCTTGTTGATGTAAAATTCTGATGGTTTGCATAGCTAAGTTTGTGTACCTAAACAAATTTGAACTTTGACAGCCGTAGTGTTGTGCATGTTAGCCATGCACGGTAGTCACGTTTCGTGTATTTTTTACAAACAATATGATATCCTAAACCTAACTGATTTTTTAACGAATCTGACATGTGGTTCAGTTTTCAAAGGGAACTATAGTGTGTTTGGTTAATGAAAAACTGATGGTTGCCAAAGCTATAATTTGTGGTGTCATGGACGAATTCACCTATGGCGTTTTAACGAATGTTGTTAATTACTATATACTTTGTGCTCACATTTATACAATTAGTAAACAACTGTACCTTGTCAATGTTAGTTTCTTGAAGCTGGTCAACTATTTCATTTCTCTCATAGTACGTTATTTGTCAGTCCTTTCGATGTTGTACTGCGAAGAGCTAGATGAACGCAACCCTTTTATAAAAATTTGGAGACTTTTGAGATAAAGAAAAATAATTAATGATATCAAAATATTTGGCTAACGTGTCTATGTTTGACAAAAACATATATACACAAGACGATTTCTATCCAAAAATATTTGGTTAAAATTTTGGTCAAATCTATTTGCTTAACGTGACATTTTCTAAATTCAGCTTTTATAGCTTCACAATTTTATTAATATTTGCGATTAAAATGTTCTTTGTGATACTGAACAAAATATTTGATTAAGCTATTTATGACAGCCAAAATATTTCGTTGTTCCCAAACATTAGACTGTTTCAATTATATGAACATAAGCTTATCAGTTTAAACATATATAATTTTCAATTTTTGGCGTGACGGGATCTTAAAATAGGATTAATTTAGCTGTTTGCAGAAGTGATAAATTTAACAGGCTCGGATGACACCTTTAATGTAATTAAGGTGAACACAGTAGGGATTTATGCCATTGTTAGGCGACTGATAACATTCCGGTCTAATCCTTTGTTTAAAGTTATTAGCGAACTATAAGCAGTTTACTGTACAACGTTATGTTTTGTGACATTGTGTTCCTTCAATGTCATTTGGTACGTATGTTTCTTATCCTTAACTTTCGTAATGGTAATGTTTTTCTTCGAAATGGAGATGTTACGACCTGGCTATGGTTTGTACAGGCCTTGTTTTCCACATTTTATTTGTCACAAGGTATTTTGTTTTTGGTTTCTCAAAAATACCTGTATATATTAACGTTAACACAAAATCAAGTTATGTATATTTGGCTTAATTGCCGACTGACTGTAAATCGTTCTGGTCACAAATTTTACTGTGTTCGTCGACGAGCTTGCTTCCTTCAAATTTACTGTTTTGTTTGTTATCGATTTAAAAGGAACCCCACAGTGCTCAATTTTTACTGCCACCGTCTACAGTTATCACGAAACGATAAGCTTTTCCGTACACTTGGCTATATCTGCAATGGCAGTTATCACAACTAACTCAACCAACGTTGGGCTAAATTTAGTAGTTACCACAGAAATTGTTGTGTTCTACATTGCTACGGATGAAATGGAGCATTTCACGCTCCCATGTCCATTGGACGAAAACCAACTTACTTCGTAAACAGCGAACGAGTATAAAGGAAGAATTCATACATAATTTTTGCTGTTCTGTTTCCTGTCAAGTGAGTCAAGTTAGATGCTTCGGTAGAACCTCAGGTTTGTCAATTTTCTGGATATTATTTGCAAATTCTGTGCAAAATTATTATTGTTTTTAGAACCGCAAGCCGTGGATTTAAAATGTACCATTTCTACAATGTGAAATTTGGAACCAATTTTCCATTTGTTCATAACAGATAGATACCAGTTCTGTCCATTGCATGTACGGGTAATTTTGGGTCGAATTAGATTCAATTAATTGTAACAATATAGGACGACCTATACTCCGGCAGAGTGATTTGCTTCAATATTTTGTTAAAAGTTTAGTAAATTTACATTGTTTAGTGGATATTGTGTGAAACAGATATTCGATCGATCCTTATAATCATTTTCATATAGACATTTTCAAAATATGTCTAACAAAAGTTATCTCACCAATGCTAGAATTTAATGCAAAACAATAAAAAAGCAATTTTGGTGCAGATAAAATGTCTGCATACACTTAAGTAGATTGCAACCAAAATATAAAGATGTATTTTGCTTGATAAATACGACTTACGAGTGCTAGAAATAAAAAAAATATAAATTATGCAGGTAAAGGATAACTTCAAACAAATTCAGTAAAATAAACGGTATCGTACTGCGCTTTGCCTTATTGTAACAAAATTTTGGAAATGTTTTCTAAAACTCGAAGAACCTAAAATAATCACATTTCATTTCATCGAGGTTCATGAATGCTACCAGTGTTATGTTGGCAAACCGTCCTGAGTAATGAAGCAATGCTATGTTATATGTCCTGGCAAAACCACCGTGCAAATCGGTTATTTGTACAAAGGGTATGGAGCATGGTTTTTTTTTGAAAATTTGCGCTGCTCAAATGCTTGCTCATTTATAAGGAACCGTGCTCATTTTTAAAATTTGCTGCTCATTTTTAAACTATACTTAATTCTATCCGAAACCCTGCATGCGTAAGTTTACAATGTTTCGCCTCCAATTCGTGTCGAATGCAGTAAGCGTGTCTTGTATGTGTGTGCACAAGAATTATGCGTAACACGCTGGTCTGTTACACATGTTGCTTATGCGGTGGCACAGAGGAGCTAACGGTTGCACACAGCAGCTAGGCTTGGATGTTTGATTTCTATTCATACCTGAAGATGAAAAAAGCATTCGTGCATGCAGTTTTTGCTCGACACGTTGTTGCGTATACGCGGCTGAAAATGCAAAAAATGTCCTGAAAGAAACGTGTTTAGGTGATCGGCCTACACCTGGTGCACGACAAACGAACTTGGAGATTATGGTTCAGAACGGTGAATTGATTTTAGACCCGCCGTTGTGCGATGCAGTGAAACGAAAAGTCAAATTAGAAATCACGGATCTAGTTCAGCGAATAATGTCAGCGCTTGACGACCGCCTCACTGATAGGAATAACATCATCAACAACTGCAAGATATTTGACCCAAAAAATTTACCAGACAACGACAAAGCTACCTATGGCAACGCCGAAATTCGACACTTGGGCAATTATTACCGTAGCTTTGGTGTCGACATTGATGATGTTATTGACGAGTGGCAAACCTTCAAGCATGCCATACTGACGCCTCTTGCTCAGAAGCCCGGCAACACTTGGAACTTAGCGCTTTGGGATGGTGTCAAAGATCCTAGATTTCCCAGCTTAAAAATACTTGCCCACATTATTTTGTGCTTTGATGCCACAAACGCCGAAGTTGAACGTGGTTTCTCTGCCTACAATCGTATTAAGACACGGTTCCGCAACAGAATGGTTCCCGAAACTATCGATCAGCTAATGCGTCTCCGTTTGGCTACGCCGCCATATGACAAATTCGATTACGACAACGCATTCAAAATTTGGCTGAATGAAGCATCCCGATGCCGGTACAAAGTAAAGATGACTCCAAGCGCAAATATAGCAGACCGCGAGGACGTCCCCTCCACCTCCGCCACTTCTGCAGATGCGGACGTTGTCGAGGTACCCGTACGACTTCACGATGAACACGACTCGGGTTTCGACTTCGAAGGATTTTCGATAGAAGAGATGTCGGCTGCAGAGAGCATGGCGTTTCGCAACTACGATGCCGCGGGTGACGACGAATAATTTCAAAAACTGAATTGATGAAAGTATGTCTACTAATTGACGATGTTTACATAATGGATTGATTTAAAATCTGATTTTCCGTTAGGTAGTTGGCGCAGTACGTCTTATGTATAAAATTTTTGTTATATGGGGAAAAATTTTATTTGCCAAAATCCTGTTGCTCATTTTTATGCTCATTTATAAAGACGCCTGCTCATTTCTAAATTTCGGTGCTCAAATGAGCACGTTTTTGACCAAAAAAAACTTAGGTATGGAGCAATTCATACAATTATTATGAGCAATTATTCATACAGTTCTGTGTTGGAAGGCGGCCTTTACTGACGTTACAAATAAAAACTTCCCCAGTTATCAAGTATTGGAAAGCTATGTTTGGACATATTCCTGCCAATTCCATAAAGTAACCGTTCAGAGAAAGCAACGATTCTGCACATTGTTTCGATTGAAGTTATTGCTGAATTTTGATTGTCGATTGTCGGTTGTAGTTGAATCACGATTACGATAATCACGCTGCTCACCAGTAGTGGGATAACTAATTGAAGGCAACATCAAAAAGGAGCGACTTTAGCTGTAGCCGAAACATTGTCATTGTCAGATCTCACGACCTAAGAGACACAGGAAGAGTGTTCCAAATCACTGGTGCGAAACATGCAAAGGTGCAGTCGATACCTGATGGAACCTGCAGTTGCTGTCTGAAGAATAATCGTTCGCTGTCACATAGACAAAGTTTATCAGTTAAGTAGGGAGGCCCGTTGCCTCGAAGACACTTAAAACGAAACAAGCAATCTTAAATGTTATCCGTTGCTGTACAGGTAACCAATGTAGACTACGTAAAATAGGCGTTATGTGATCATAGCGTCTCGTTAGCGTTACTAACTTAGCAGCGCCATTTAGAACTCGAGTGAGATACTTGGTTACTATTTCAGGGAGTTGACAGAAAAGTGAGTTGCAATAATCAACACGTGATATAACAAATGCACAGATCATTATGTCCGCCGTGGCTCTGTCAAGTCTTGGTCTAATCCTCCGCATCTCACGAAGCTGCCACATAGATATTTTGCTGATTTGGATCGCATGGTCCTTGAAAGACAATGAGTCATCGATGGTAACACTGAGAAACTTAAATGAGGCTGATCGAGCAATAATGGTGCCGTCAATATTGACGTGATTAATCACAGGTAATGAACCATTACGATCTGAGCAATAGTATGACTAAGTTGTTGCATTCTGGCAATCTCATTGTCCCTAGAATACTCGATGTATACAACAATATCGTCGGCATACATTACACATCAGCACCCTAAATCAGTAATAAGCTTAGCAAGAGGAGCTGTATATAAACTAAAAAGTAAAGGACCAAGAGGATCCTTGCGGAACGCCATATAACAGTTGCCGAAAAGGTGAAAGGTTTCCGTTAATCATCACTTGTTGGTAGCGGTCGGATAAGTAATTCTCAAACCAGGATAAACAACGACCACCTATACGGAAATTAGTCTTGAGTAGCCAACAGAGTACTATGATCAACAGTGTCGAAGGCAGCAGAGAGGTCCAATGCAACCACAGCAGTAGCCAAACCGCATGATTTGCTGCGTCTGAGATCGCTAACAAAATGCAGTAGCGCAGTCTCGGTCGAATAGCAAGGTCGGTACGCTGATTGAGATGACGGCAATAGCTCATGTTTTGATAAGTAGGAGCGAAGGCAAAGTGCAACGAACATCTCAGTAAGCTTGACATCGATGGATAAATTGGATATGGGTCGAAAATTAGACAGGTCAGCAGCATTAAGCGAAAATTTTTTCAGACGTGGGGTGACATTTGGTAACTTGGCACGACGAGACACTACCGTATCATAAATAGAAATATTGATAATTGTAGTAAAAAATGGAACCAGTATTTTGGAACAACGCTTAATGGACAATGGAATAGGGTCAAGCAAACACTGCTTATTTGGGCGACTTAATCAAAGCCACTTCTTCTTCGGACGCGTCATCAAATTGAGTTAGCAGTTCATCATGGCCGTTTATCAGGTGACCGGCAGTCACGGGTGGGAGAGATTGCCTTATATGAGCCACTTTGTCATTGAAATAGTTTGAAAAAGTTTCTGCAAAATGTCGGATTGCTGTAGGCCGCTTTTGATGTTTTGAAGTCGAAATTTTGAAGGAATGGTGAAAGAGCTCGATTTATTGTAACTTTGCTTTTATTATTTCAGTTTTTAAATTGCTATTATTGGAAACATTTATATATTCTTATAGATATTTTGGCTAAAAAGCAAACATTCAGTATTTCTATGCGGTTCTAAACTTAGAATACGTCCAATGAACACCCTATTGTGTATAATCTTGTGCCACATGCCTCGCCATTAGTAAGAAACAATTCGCTTCACTGCTAGCCCGAAGTAGTGCTTTTCGATCAGCCAGTGATAGTTCCATGCCAATTCTTAGATGTCAGTTAGAAATTGGTGATGTTCGCAAACAAATTCAACGCATATTTTTCAAAAAAAACCATAATAGATTAATGAGTGGACGCATTCTAAAGTTAGTAGCACACTACGTGTGCAGAAGTTGGAATGATTTTTCGAAATTAAATAAATATCGATCGTGATATATTTATAAATTTGATTGTAAAAAAATGTTACTTTCTGCAGAGTAGTTTGTTATAACTTTAGAAGGCATTTTACACGCATAGTTTAAAGAAATTTACACTAAATTGATTTTTTTCAGTCCTTTGCATATATCTCTTTTCTTATCCTTTCATTATTATTTGTGTTGCGTACATTTTGATTTTTAATGTACCAATAACGTAAGTTACTTTTAAAAATCAATAAATTCTGAAATTTAGGATAAAATTCCATTTTGTTTTGCTGGAAAAAATCACAAGATTATGGGCGAATGGAGTCTATGCTCGTACAAAATACAACTGTAAGTATTTAGCAATGAAATATTACTAATGACTAGTTTTAAAGTTAAGATCTGTTTTGACGTATGCATAGATTGACCAAAGTAACCGTGAAGAGCCTTACGTTGTATGGTTAGAAAATAACAGCTTAGGCTATGTATTAGCTTAGCTATAAATGTATTAAATATTAACCTGAGCTAAGTATTGACTCAACATATCGAAAATGGTATAGTTCATTACAATTACGTTCCTCACGGTTAGACTGACCGATTAATTTGTAACGGCAGTTTTCATATATTTGACAAGAATATACAGTTCACCGGGAAAGGTTTTACGTAGCAACGAATTTAGTATTCAAATTTCTTCAAATCTCTTATGGTGGCTTTTAAAATAATGATTTGTTCTGATACGTGCTAGTATTAATTTATATTTTACCTATTGTAGCAACAATCCACTGATAATAATTTACGTAACGGCAAGCTTAGTGCCCATTTTATTTCAACCTATTAAATGAAGAATTCTGCGTCAGGGGCCGTTCGATGTAGGCATGGATTATTTATGACAATTTTTATTTATAGTACCAACGATCAAGAATTTATTGGAATTATGTTGAGCGACATTAGTGCTCAAATTTCTTCAACTTGCTAATGAAGAATTTTTAAAGTCAGAAGCTGTTTCTACATATGTATAGGTTGATTTATAACTTCAATTGTTATATATTGAGTAACAATCTGCAACTCATTGGATGCCGACTACATCAAATTGAAATGGTTGTTAAAGGACGATTAGGTAATATACGGCTATTCATACTAAATGGCCCAGCTATGTATACTTGATAATAAATTTTGTCAAAATACAGACCATATTTTAACATTTATGAATATGATTCAATTTCCGTTAATCTATGTTGTACCAAAGTTCATTAAAGCTGTCGAGCTGTTCTTGTGATTTCCGAAAATTTGCTATTTGCATTACACTACATATAACGATTGTTCAAACATGCAGTGAAGATCTTCATAAAATTGATAGCAGTTGCTACATACAACATTTTGTTCAAATACATGCAATGGAGATCTTCATAAAAATGATAACTGTTTGTCCAAACATAACGCACGTTTTTGAGGTTTCTGAAAAGGCGCCACTTCGTACCACAAAATCATGTGCCACCAAAAGGGTGATGTACTACTGGAAACATTAAGGTAAGCTTCGGGAAGACTTTGAACTTCAAAATCATTTCGTTTGTCAGACAGATTAATGTTTTATTATTTTGTAATCTCCATATCGAAAACATAAGTTTGCAGTTACTTTTATTAATGTTTTCTTATTTTACCTGTGGTGGGTAAACGCTTTTGAATACAGTTTCAAAATAATCAAAATCATTGATAAATGTGATACTGTGTATACATCGAAAGATAAATTAAAATTTTTAGTCCTGTCCCCATTCACTTTTAGTAAAAAACCAGATTCGCATTTGTACAGAAATAATTTTGCAATAAAAGGAGCTCCATCTTTCCCATTTGGTATCGCTACCTTTTGTACTCGCCAAGCTGAAAATAGCAATTACTAATCACCCATTTAAGTAAAGTAGGTACTTAACGTTTGTCAAAAGTGGAGTTGACAACAGATTTGTGGCACCATTATGTGCTTTATTCGTAATAAGCAATGAATTTTTTGTTGAATTTTGAACTGATTAAGTTCCTCTGATATTTTCTTGATAAGGTTGAATACAGCGTTGGAAACCATAAATATTCTTTTACAGTTCAGTTAATATTACTATACACGCTACAAATTTACACGTATTTTGGTTCTGTTTTTTTCACAGAGCGGATAACCGCATTGAGTGAGAAACTTTGAAAACGGTTTGCTTTCTGATGTCATGATGCAGGCTGACAAATTTAAGGTAACATTCAGTTGGGTTTTTTCTGTAATCATGAAGGAATTGTTCGTATTAACCAAATTCGACATTTATAAACCATAGTCGTCACGAAAATTAGTTTTAGAAAAATATTTACGCTATAGCTGGCCTCTCCACAGAGAGTGGAGGACGCCTTCTCCCAAGTATTTTCGATCCCCATCACGATTTCGGCGGATATCCCATGCAATTCTCCCAAGTTAATTTTGGCTTTCCCTAGGTCATCCACCCAGCGCCCACAAGATATATTAAGGCAACACCAAAATGATCGTCCTAACGAAAACGGTTATAACAAAATTAATACTACTCCTTGTGTAAAATGAGGTGCTGCCTGCAGATATATCCATTTTGCAGTAAATAAATTGTAAATGCAACAAAACAACGATATGCATGGTATAAATGTTGAGAAACACGAAAAAATGCAAAAACCCCAGTTGACCTTGAGAGTACGACTTCCCACCAGGCAACCTGAGGAGATATTAGCCCAGGTTGGAGCTCAAAGCTTCCAGGCGAAATTTTGGCCGTGCGGATAGGCCAGTATGAGTATGAGTATATTTGCCGAAATGGCTGCTTTCCAAGCAAGTACAATTTCATTCATGGTATCCCGATAACTCAAAAATCTATAGGCACACGTACAACTAAACAGAAATGCCAAAAAATTTCTCAATTGTTAGGGAAATTTAACATTTATAGCCACATGCAGCGCCTCGGTGGGTTACCCTATAAGCAAATCGCTCGTCGTCAACAAACGAAAGACTCGTTTGCACTTCTTGTATTTTACTTTATTGATAAGACCTGGTTCCGGTTTTAGTCTCGGTTCCGGTAAAAATAGTAGTTCTGGCTCTGGTTAAATTCGGTTCCCGTTACTCACTGATACACGTTTTAATTTTATGGTTACAAAAACGAATTCGCATCTACGGTCCAATGTTGTCATATTTTTTGATTTTAGTTAAAAATAAACAAACGTTTGAATACGTAATTAACTAAATATGTTAGTAATAAATATTAATAGTACATATGTAGTACGTACATTTAATGGAACCAAAATAAGCCGACGGGAGTAGGTAAAATGCCATTCTCGACATACTAAGCTTAAACCTTAGCATAAGCTTAAGTCCATATGAGCCGCATACTAAGCCTAAATTGGGACAATTGTCCTTGAACCCCGGCTCTAAACTGTTCCTTTTTCTAACGTTATAACGTAACACGCATCAGGGTTTCACTGAGCATTGACATATACTATGCTTCATAAATTCCAAATTGCCGATTACGTTTGGGTACGGTGTTGCCGCCGTTACTGGGCAACTATTATCTCGGATCTAGAAAAGCTAAGATCTAGTACAAAACCAAAAAGCAGCGACTAATGTTTGTGGTGGTTCGGCGAAGACAAATATAACTGGGTATTAAGTAAACCTACGATCCCTATTAATAACGGTAACTTAAAAACTCTGCTAAAAATAAGTCAAAACGCAACACGGGCTTTGAATATGCCAAAAACGTGCAAACACATTTCGGAATGCGCTAAGTATTGCTGTCATGTGGACACCATGGATTTCCTGCAGTCTGGTGATACCCAGTACGGCGTTACGAATTCACACGATTTCGGTTTCAGTACTGGACACGGTTGTGGCCGACGAAACACAGGCCAGGCTGTTAATTACTAGTAGCTTAAATTATCGCTAAGGTGGTGAATTCGGTACATACAATAATTATTGAGCATCAACTATTAAGTGAGCCGAATATTAGCCATTTTGCTTGAATACTTGAGGAGATAGATATACCCGCTTCATATAGGGACTCACAATGTGCAGGTATATAGGATAAATTGCTCTGCAAATGAGACTCATCGTGAACTCTTGATAGTATTTAGATAAAGTAAAATATAATTATTGTGCTACATTACTCGCCTTTAGTATTGCTCTACAATATTGGCATATTTGAATTCGAAGTAAAAATGAACTTAGTTCATGGAAAGAAAACTTCTCTCTAATCGACGCCCCCCCTTTTTTTCTTAGATATCTATATTTCGACACAATACAGTACCTGTCAGGACAGTTGCCATCAGAAGTTTTATTTTAACGACCGCTGTTCGCAAGAGCATAAATCGTTCGACAACAATTCGAATCAAATTCGAACTGTTGTTGAAAGATTTACAAACAGCAATCAAACATATAATAATTAATTTATTGCAACAGGCATGACACCGCTGCACTATGCATCATGCCCGTACGACCCCGGCTAGCGTAACCTCAGGAGCGGACATGAATTCTTACTTCTAGGACTATCTCGCGGTCAGATTCAAGAAGCTACGCAGCCTAGGTTGCCGCAGGAGCGCTTCACGGGACGTGTCCAGATCCCACCGGATTGGCTGCGCACGCCGCCTATATGGTAATACCTTTGAGTTCCCCTGAGACCTGAGAGATTGGCTCCGTCACCTGCTCAGGGGCCAAGGAGACCACACCATTATTCCCTTTTGCAATCTCATCTGGATGTTTGATCGATTGCTACTCGAATACATCGTTGTGGCTTAATCAAATACAATTTTATTAAATTAGTTTATAGCCACATGAGACAACTCTTACATGAGCAAATGTAACCAGAAAAATATTAGATTGGCACATCCTAAAGCGATTTGTCCTAAAGCAAAACTTAATTAGAAAACTCGTTAGATCGTATAGCAATACAGATCTGCACATCCGGGTTCACCGGTCATTGAGACCGTTACAAAGTTTAGGTGGTGCTCTAAATACGCTACCTGTATAACCGTTTCATCGGTTTTACAACTGGTTTCATAACCCAGCCGAAAAAACGCTTGCACAACCCTAGAAATATGATTTTCTCAAAATTGTGCAAGGCTTTCTCTGTGGAAATTTGCACAGAGGCTGGATTCGACCTATATTTTCAATTTATGAGGGCCGGGTTAGCGTTCCTACTCAAAACAGGTCCTTGTGATCAAGACCTGACGGGTCCGATATAGCATCTTGCGATGGTGCTAAAATTGTATGCCAAATTTTATTTTCCAATTTTCATTAATTATAAACCGGCCTACATGAAATGGTCTCTGATTAGTCGGAGACCAAAATTAAATAAGCTGATAGTCGAGTTTAGACGTCCCGACTAAGTTTTTACAATTCTACGTTTGTACCTATTAATCAGTGCAGCACAGCTGTATATCAGTCGCTAAACTCCGATGAGCGGAGACACTGCAGTTGCAGCAGTAATTTTACCAGTGTTGGTAAAATTAATGAAAATTGGAAAATTTTATACACAAATTTTAACATCGCGAAATAAAATATAGGAACCAGCGGATCTTAATCGGACAGACAGGTTTTCAGTAGGACCGTTCGTCTGGACCTCAAAAATTGAAAATATAAGTTGAATTCAACGTCTGTGCAAATTTCCAAAAAGGATGGCTGACATAATTTTGAGAAAATCAAATTTCTAAGCTTGCCCCACCATTTTTCTTGGCTGGGCTATGACACCAGTTCTAAAACCGATGAACTAGGCTTAAAATAAGATTAGAAGGAAGGCGGTTTAGGAGTCTCTCGTCCCCCTCGCTGTGTGTAAAAGAAACAGTCGTGTAGTTTATCAATAAGTTATTGTCCGTGAACACAACCATTTTTATTCAATAAAATTTAGTTCGCAAACTTTTTGGCTTTCGTTAACAGAAAATTGCTAATTTTTGATTGAGTAGATAAAGTTCGGCGACGCATTTTATCGAAATAGCTAAATAGGATAGTCACTAGGCATTTTAGTTAAGTTTAGTTTTGCATTAAGTATGGCAACTAAATTTTTCCACCACCATTTCTAAAACTAGCAGCTAGCTTAGCAGCCAAACTCACAATGACACATGTTTACGTGCAATGCTAAAATTTGTACATCGTTATTAACCGCATTCCTGGTTTATGCTACATATTTCAGACGTCAGACAATGTAAAAATATTGATACAACAATTAATAGCATAATGACGCATTCTTCTCCAAAACTCCAATACATTAGTAAGTCGTAACTAAAATAACACCGTTCCACCTCACTAGGTTCTAAACCACTACAATTAGCTAATGCAATATATTTCTTATAAATCGCCATATATTAGCGTACCTAAATGGAGGATATTAATAGCCATCAACCAATGGATACAGTCTAGTGCACGTAGTCGCACTGTCGGGCAGTCATCACATAACCGAGGGCTGAAACGACCAAGCAATCCGCCCAAGTGCGGAAAATCGGTTGCCTGGCCAATCTCGACATCGGCGTATGCATAGTATGCCTTAAGGAGGGCGTGCGCAGATTCAATGGCACGCTGCCGTACTACAGCACTTTCTGGATTATCGAGATATGGTGTAACAATTTTCATTAGGCATCCGAGGTTAGCCGTGTTCTGACCGCGACACGAAGACTTGGCTAAAATTTCTTCGTACAACTCATGCAAAGCTGATTGAGCTGCTTCAGCGGTGCAAGCTTTCTAGAATAGTAAATACACAAACATAACAGTAGCTGTCGCGTGACTAGGTGTATTAAAATAACCATAGACTCGCGTCGCGAATTTAAGCCAATAAAGGATCATAAGAGTGTCGGCACCAAAGACCGCGCCACTTTGGAGATGTCAAACTAAACTGGTTCATGATTCCAGTACAATAGTTTACACCTGGCTCCTCTAAATAGCGAGGGGGAGCACCCATTTTGACCTCCGCCCAGCTCGTGTCTAGAGTGAAAATTGTGTCTTTCCACAGGTACTTTCCTGCGCGACTAAAATAGCAAGGAATTTTTCTTCGTTGTGCTAAAAATCTTCAAATTCTCGCTACACGGCTTAGTTGAATTTTACCATATTATTACAGTCAGCCGTTAGGTCAAAATTTCGTGTTCCTCTTACAGCTACCGTACTATAAGGCTCTCTGGTTCAGCATGGAAACCCCGCAGATGAACAGGATAAATCACTCCGGGAACTTTCAGCTCCCATGAAACATTATGATCAAATAGCAATTAATAGGGCTCCGCAGATTTTTGGAATCATGATTCAAAGGAAATTTTAGGTACTTCACGACAAAATTACAGGCAATATCGATGACGTGTTTGGAGCACAAGCAAAAAAACACCAGTTTACCATTATCACAAGCGTTTCTTCCTCTAGTGGCCTTTAAATTCCCCAAGTCTAAATCTATTAATTTAGCGGGTTTCAGAGAATTGAGACTCGAGCAACATTGATCAGCATTAGTTTATTAGCGGTGGTTGCCGATTACATAGGTGCAACGCAAACAAATGAAACGCACGACAACATATACCCAATACCGGACAGACACCACTATTTATAGTCACGGACAGCATTAACTGCACAAGAAACTCATCCACACATACAAATGCATTTGTGTGCGTGTGCGTTTAAACGAGTTTACCTGTGTGACAGTTTAAACGAATACACATGTGCGTGGCTTTGTATGCGTCCGCATGTGTGTGTGCTGGTAATTCAGTCTATGACTGTATGTTGGCTTTGCCTGAGATCAAAACAAGAGAAGTTAATTATACTGCCTTGATGGGACACCGCGTTGGGATCATATTATTATGGGTTAAGAAATCAGCCAATTCTTGCATGGTATATATAGTTTTACACAAGAGAAGATTTGAAGCTTTGTATTTCGATAATTCTCGTTTGCCTTGATATTGAACATTTAATAATACGGAAAATACAAGTCTATATATAATTAGCATTGTAACAGATTCATTATGGATCGTTATGAGACAAATTAATCCCAAACACAGAGCAGTGGGTAACATTTATAAACTTCTAGCCCAGAACCGCCACAGAAATAAACAATTAAATTCAACGGTTTTGAGCGAATTCAGAGACCCCCTTCCGAACGAGTATACGAGTGTATACGGTTCAGCAATAGAAGAAATGATTATGGCACTGTTTGTAATGGCCTATGGTATTTGTTGTTATAACTGCATGAATTTGTCTTACTCCGTTGTAATCGTATGAATTGAAGTCGCCGTATTATTCGTTGTTGTTATCATTGTATACCGTGTCGTACCATTATAACTAATCATCGTTTACCGTTGTTGTATACCCTATCGTACAACCTATGGTCGCCATAGGGACATATAAGGGGAATAACCGGAACCGAAATTTACCGGAAACGGAACCAGCAACCGGAACCTGGCCTTCGAAACTTAGATATAGTAAAACCGATGAAGGGAGAAATGAAGACACAGTGGATTTAATATGTTTAAAAAATAACTTTACATTAAGCTTAATGTATTGCGATGGCATTATTGCTTCCCTGGCACTTTGAAGAGACTAAGAAAGCTAATAATGCTTATTCGTCGATCAAGATGTTGGTTTTTGGATCCCCAGAATAAAAAATGCCTTTCACTATATAGCCTTGCTTAAATTGTGCCAAACTGACCGTGGTTGTAACTAAATATGCTTACATGGGGCGTAGACTAAACACTTTCGTTCTGTCTCCAATCGCCTCCATTTGCTACACATACGTTTGTTGCATACTCTGCAGGAAATTTAAAATTATTGTTTAATATGGTTCTAAGAGAAAACAAAGGAAGGAATATACAATAATCTTCTGGTCAGTGATCAGAGACATTGTTTAGGCTAGCGTTGGGCAACCAGTGTCCGCCAGCTAGATGATAACATACTGATCAGGATGCAACAGATAAGATAAACTGTTATACTGCTCACACAGTTTCAAAAAATACAGTTCATTGCGAAGAACTCAGATTTTGTTGCACATATGTTACTTTACTTCAAGGTAGTCTGATTTCCCAAGATTGCAAACGCACTGGATAGCACTTGACGCAAGTTATATTAGCCAAGCTTACAGCTAAATACTTCTAAATTATCCATACTCTGTTACCGAGTTGGACCGGTTTAATTTTAACATACCTCGCAGACTTCTGAATGTGTAAAATAGCTATAACAAGCATCAAGCTGGCTTTTTGTTTCGCTAACAAACTCCTGCAGGTTAAGATGAAAAATCCCTACTGAAATTATGTGTCCTACTTCCGTTTCACACGGCAATTTGCTGAGTTAATTTTTTCTTTTGTTTGGTTGTATTGGAACCTGATCATTGTGTATATTACATAATATTATGTTTGGACCACAAATGAATCAAAAATGTGGAAAATTTCAAACAAAAAATTTTAAACCGGAATTCCGGTTCCGGTATGGTTTTTGCCTTTTGCCGGAACCGCAACCGCAACACGATTTTCGCCGGAACCGGAACTGAAGTTCCGGCTATTCCCTGGGACATATCTAACTGTACAATTCATTGTAAACGTACTTCTTTGTTGTCATTTTGAATGATTTGTCATTGTATCCATACCAGTCGTTGCTACAATAATTGTATGAACTTGAATATACCCTTATTGCCGTATGTTACTCGTACAATATTGTACCAATCGTTGGTAATCCTTTGATAATTATTGTTGACCTTATGTAGGCCAATGCGAAACGGGCATGTCCCTTGTCATTTCTGCGTATATTGATAAGTTATTACTAGTCGTTTGGGTTTGTTAGAGTACCTTACCGGCTTCGACCCATCATCTTTGTTCCCTGTATACGGGTTATAATGGTATTGATTTTAAAAATGTATCGTTGGTTTTGTTCCATATACGTATTATTATTATTATTATCGTGTATATATGGCCGGCCTGTTTGGTGAGCTATTTTGAGATACCTTACCATCCCCAACCAGCGAGTTGTCCATAGAACTGCGCGATTCCCGAACTTATCCAATTTATGAAGATCTGCCATGACCACGCGAAATAAGACTGAGAGATAGTAGGTAGCGAAAGGTAAAAAATTTAGTATTTTAGGAAACTCGTCCCAACCGCCCTTGCGCGTGAAATTTTCCATAAATTGTGGCAGTTCGTCGTGCAGCGAACAGCAATCGAGCTAAAATTCAGAAATTATTAATTCAGTTTGCCAGTGTTCATTTTCATAGAAAACACTGAAAAACTGCGCTACAAAACTAAATTATCAGCTACTTGTATTCATTTTCACTGGCAAATTTTAGTTGATAAGGGCAATTTTAAAGTGTTAATTCCGAATCTGCGGAATTGAGGGTCTTTACGGTTCCGGCCCGTAACTCCGGAACTGTTGACAATTTTTCAGATAGGATCGTACTTTTCTGCTACAAAGTTCTACGATCTTTACAAGGACCGGTTTCGTGCGAATCCGATCAGAATCGACGGACTTATTAGATGATAATTGGTAGTACCCTCGAAAAATGGGTATTCCATTTAATTAAAGCTGGGTTAGAGATCCCGACAAGAATCTGCAGATCAATTTGCCTTCGGCAACGCGGAGTTCGGACGACTTTACTGTCAGGCTCCGACCCTTAAGTAGTTTAGTAATAGCAATTTTGTTTTTGTTTTGTCGATTTTTCGTATAGTTGGGCGCGCGAATGAACGTTGGGTGGACGACAGAGGCTCTGATATGTAAATGTGGGTATGAGAGAGGGTGTAGATACGGAATAGCCACTGTGAGAAGTAAACGTTGTTGTAGTAGAATACTACTGCAGCCATCATCATCCCTTCTCTGCTCGTCCGTCCTGTCCCGTCCTCCGTTATCCGTCCTTCGTGAGAACCCGCCCCAATCAGCCTGGCAGAAATTTTTAGTTCCGGCCGAATTGATTCTGATTCCCCTCAGTCATGGGTTAGGGTAAAAATTATTGCGATACTCGCGAAGAATACGTTTACATGATTCCCTGAGTCGAATTAGGAGTTAGGAATTTGAAACTGAATTGACCGAGGTAAAACAAAACTTTTCTAGACATATACTTACATCAAAAGACCACACTTGTCCTTGCATATTTTCTAGTTTGAGTGTAATTATGAGATTTTACTCGCGATTTACGTATGCACTTTACTAAACTTTTACATTTACGTAGATGAACCCCGAATATTGGTTACAAAGAAATAAAGATAGGGTAACTTTGCTTGTGCAAAATTCCGACCGGGAATTTTGCTAAAATTTCGTTGGGTTGCACATAACACTATAATCCTTCAAGTATAGCCCTAAAATTAAACACAATTTAATTCGGTCTATGAACCCGTTGACTCGAAAGTGGGATGCCCATACCTTGAGCTTAAATCTACAATAACTCAAGGTTCTTTGTAAGAATTTTATTTAAATTTTGAAGCACATGTCTGGTCTTTCAAATAAGGCCTTAAAGTTGAAACAATTCAACCGGGTTCGCTTGCCCGATGACCCAAAAAGGGTTGCACTCATCTAAAATTTCAAACGTTCATAAATCAAAATTCCGTCCATGAATTTTGATGATTTTTTTCTGGTATTTCAAATAAGACCTTAAAGTTGAAACAATTCAATCGGGTTTGCTTGCCCGGTGACCCAAAAATGGTTGCCCCCACATAAAATTTCAATCATTCATAAATCAAAATCCCGTTCAAGCATTTTGATGATTTTCATTTTACAAATGACGACCCGTTAGATCTTTGAAATTACACTGATTTGGTTCCAACATAGCCATTTCCACATGTCAGCTTTAGGTTTAGTTTCATTATAGTAGATACAGCGTACTTTAGTTTCTCCCTTATAGACATAGTTTTATAAAAGCAGCACGGTACTAGCAGAGTCGTCAATCTCTGATACGCCGACGCTGGAAATACAAATTCAAGTTTACCAGTGTTGGTAGATTTGCTTGCAAACGGCAAGTTTTTGAGTGCAAATTTTAATAACATCGCTAGATGCGATATCGGGTCAGCCCGGCGGATAAATTTTTGATAGGACCGGTGATCCGGTCGTTAGAAATCGAAGTTATAGGTCAAGTGTAGACTCTGTGGAAATGTTCACGGAGAAAGACTGGCTCCATTTTCAAAAAGGCAAAATTTATGGTCTGCCACACCATTTTGTTAGGTTGGACTAAGCATCTTGGTCGAAACCGAGACCCCGATTAATTTTGGATTAAAATTTACGTTAGATGCGACAAAAAACTTCCTACGATTGCAATGACCGTTAATTAGTAGGCAAATATTCGAAACTAAACCAAAATTTCATTAGAAATAGAGCGCTTGAGCGCCGCCATTTTAATGCCTGCTGTGACAGTTTTTCTTAGAGTTATAGCTGGTGCCCATCGCTTGCGAGTCATCGTCACCCATAAATTTCAGCCTTTAATTAAGTCTCAATCGTATGAATGAATCATTAGCCGCTGTACCCATGCCATGAGAATGACGTGTAGATTCATGCATTCGTATAATACAGCTATGCAATTTATGTAAAGCAACTGGTGAAGAGAACCTGCTTGAAATGCCGCATTGAGATGCCCTTAACGAATGGTTTGTTAGCTTAGTACTGCCGCAACGCTACACTGGTACCATCGCTTCGTAGCAATCACGAGCGACCCAAATGGTTAACAAACTAATTCCCTTTGAGAAACAGACTTCGGACAAAACACTAAGAATTAGTTATTAAGTAAGTTAAGCAGTCAAGCCCGGATGACCTCGTGGAAATTTAGGATAGCACCAGAGTCGTTTATTATTTAGGGAATTGTCTGCTCGCAAGTTTAACAGCAGCGCTCCACGTTTTCGAGTGACGACTAGTTGAGTACCCCCAATAGTTAGTTTAAGAAGATACGCATAGAACGAACCAAATGAACAATTTTTAACGACCCGGATATAGCGTTTCCACACTGGGCCGGCAACAGTTCCAGTAGTGCGAAGATTCTTCTTTGCGAAGTTGGATAGAAAATTTATATATAGTACACTCTTAAATCTAGGGATCGAAGTGGTCCTTAAGTTTTCCCAAATGTATTTAGGTTAAATTACTAGTGTGTTAAATTGCGTTCCGATAGGAAGCTTAGTTTGAACCTCAATGATACGAACTAAGCGCTGAGACTACGCCTTAACCGCCCAACAAAGAATAACAAAAGAGTATTGCTTGTGGCCTTGACTCAAATTGCTGGAGTTAGTTATGTTCGAGGTTTCCTATGAATTCATTTTTTACTCCCTTCTTTGAATATCTCGAGTGAGGCAAGGATAAAGAAATTTACTGTAGATAAGCACTGAGTTTCGGATTTAGCAAAATTAACATTTAGTATATTAGCTTTCGCTTTGAGCGAAATTTAGTTACTTGAGCCACTAATTTGTACCATAGTCGTGATTAAATTATCAGATTATCTGTACCATAATACGATTTATGATCATATTTAACTCCGAGTTTTGCTTGGTGGTATTAGCCCTAAGAAGCGACTTTCTACTACTACTACTACTTTCTTTAAGAAGCGACGCAACGGCGTCGCTGTCGTGCCTTAGAAATGTAGTTCTAGAAATTAGGCTAAGGTCAGTAAAGACTAGTGACATCCCGACCCTTTTCTACTGAAACAGACTCCAGACTGAAACAGACTTTTCTACTGAAACAGACTGAAACAAAAAATTTTTACCTTCCCTTCGTGGGACAGGAAAAGTGAACCCCTAGAGAAGAAATTTACTTTCATATAAAAATTATACCCGATATTTCATCCATTAGAATTCTTGCAGTAGATTGCGAGAAGCCACATTTTTGTTAGGAACTAGATCACCGGTTCCACCGAACCGAACTTAGGATTAGGTCACTAGTGAACCTCAAATTGGTCCGAAAATTTCCATTTTAGTCAGAACATCCGCACTTCGCGCCCCTGGTTAACGAGTGTAACCATTGAAACGGCCGCGTACAAAGTATTTTTACACCACAAATGAGTCAAGTTTTAAGCATATAACATATATTAATATACATCTCTATTCTCATTTGTATCCGCCCAGAGCAAGGATGATGTTAAGGAACGGGTATTATTCGCGACCACGCTGAAACCGTCATGAGTGGACGTCAAATCAACCGTTCTCTTTCCATTTTCTCTCCAAGTGGGTAACCGCATCTTTGTTCTATGCTGTGTATATTGAACTTTTGAAGTATCGGCACACTAGGTATGTTAAGTCCCGATGTGCTGCCCATCGGATAAGTTTGAGTAGAGCTAAAATAAAATCGACCGTTCACACCGTTTGCCGTTTAAAAGTTTATTGCATGATTGTGCATATATATCTATGCATGATAAGTGTATGCACCAAATCCCGACTGAAGAATAGTAGAATCATTTCACCTCACAGCATTCGGCATTGGTAAATCGAGTGCAACTCTGTCTAGGATTTTGTGATATAAGAGTATTTGTCGTTCATTAAACCAGAAATTTACTTACTGTCATGTCATATCATTCGAATGAGTCGCACCTTAAATTTGTATTGTACTATTATCATTGGAATATGATGCAATTACTGTCTATTGTATAATAATTGTATTTTGTACCGTGTATCCGTATAATGTACCACTTGTAATTGATTTGAGGTAAAACAGGATAACTATAACCGAATTACCTTTTTCTTTTTCCTTCGCACTGGCGAAGCATGCTTTGACCCTAAGCCTGAACATTCTTTATTGATTAGCGCCTCGTAGCTTACCCGAACCAGCCAAATGGCATTATGCAACTAGCACCGATCGAAGAGTTAGCCATCGGCGCCCTGATAACTGACCGCCGTGCTATTCACTTTCAACCAATTGCCCTAATCCCGTCGAGGACACAGTCAAAAGACTTTGGAAAGTTAACAAAATTGATCTGACCCACACGGCTGTGACTGTTCGATTAAGAGTGGGAAGCCCCAGTGTTTGGCCTATCCCACTCATCCAACAGTGTGACCTTGCTCCGATATTATGACCTCAATGCCAGGGAGTAACCGGAATTCCGGTTTCGGTTCCGGCGAAAATCGTGTTCCGGTTGCGGTTCCGGCAAAGGGCAAAAACCATACTGGAACCGGAATTCCGGTTTAAAAATTTTGTTTGAAATTTTCCACATTTTTTGCTGCATTCTGTAAACCAAACATATGTAATATATATTATACAATGATCAAGCTCCAATACAACCAAGCAAAAGAAAAGATTAACTAAGCAATTTGTCGTTTGAAACGTAAGTAGGGCACATAATTTCAGTAGGAATTTTTCATAATAACCTGCAGGAGTTTGTTAACAAATCAAAGCCAGGTCGATGTTTGTAGCAGCTATTTTACACATTCAGAAGTCTGTGGGGTACGTTCAATTAAACCGGTCCAATTCGGTAACAGAGAATGGCTTACGCAGCAGTACTTAGGGTATGCTTGGCTACCATAAATTGCGCCAAGAACCCGCCAATGCGCTTGTAAACTTGGTAAATCAGTATAAATTGAAGTAAACTAACGTTATCTGCAACGCAGCTAGAAACTGCTTTCTTGGCAATGAACTGTATTTATTGAAACTGTGCGAGCAGCATCACAGTGTGTCTCATTTATAGCATTCTGATTGGAAAGTTATCATCATTATGATCTAACTGACGGGCACTGTTTGTCCAACGCTAGCCTAAACAGTGTCTCTGACCAGTGATCAGAAAATTAAATTCTATCTATTATTTTCTCTTAGAATCATATAAACCAATAATTTTAAGTTTCCTACAGAAGAACATGCAACAAACGTATGTGTAGTAAGGGTAGGCGACTGGAGACAGAGCGAAAGTGTGTATTCTACGCTCCAAGCTTTGTAAGCACATTCGATTTGACGCAGTATACGCAATGGTGTATAGTGGAAGACATTTTTTGCTCTGAATGCAAAAAAACAGACATATTATTGAGCGATAAATAAACATTATTAGCTTCCTCAGTCTCTTTAAGTTTCAGAAAGGCAATAATACCATCGCAATACATTAAGTTTAATGTAAAAGTTATTTTTAATGCATTTTAAATCCACTATACCTTAATTTCTTCCATCATCTGTTTTACTATATATAAATTTCGAAGACCAGGTTCCGGATCCGGTTTAAATGAACGGTTCCGGTTGCTGGTTTCGGTTCCGGTAAATTTCGGTTCCGGTTATTCCCTGCTCAATACTAATTCTATTTTGATGAATGTTTACTCTTGTTATGAATTGCTTGGGTATTGGATAAACGTATTGCCTTAACTTTTATCTGAATGTATATGCTATTAACTTATTAATAAACCATGATTAAAAATTTCATTGTGTTCTCGTGTTATTGATGTATTATGTAGCAATATGCATTGAAGGGGCTTAAAATCGTCACCCCAGTCGACGATCTGCGTTTAGACTTGACATCGAAAAGGGCGGAAGTTTTAGCGTGCTTCGCTGATTATTCAGTGCGTAGATATGACTCGAGCGACGTTGATTTTCTCCAAGATGTCGCTCGCCACCCCAAAACAAGATTATTAGAAGGGGCCGCTTGCCAGTAAAACGTCAAGATTTGATTGAGCAGAAACGGTCCGACATTAAACGTCGAGGGATTGTAGGTCCCTAGTGAGGGCTGCTGGCCAAAATAACTAATCGTCGCTTGACACTTCCAGCTGAAACTACAATAGAAAATAGTGGTATGGTACCTTCGGCCTGTGAACAGTTGACAGAGCCAACCTCCTTTGGACACCAAAGGTAGTACCACGTAGACAACGTACACAACCTTTCCGGCAGGAACAAAACACATGCTGTGAAGAGCTCCTGCGGCTAGCTAAGTTCCGTAGCTTCTTGGGACCAACCAGAAAAATGAATCCCGTCGGTCCGCCGTTGAGGTTACGATAGCCGGGGTCATATAGGCATTGCGTTTTGCAATGCAGCAGCGTCACGTCCGTTACAGTTATATCACGATAACTGGTCAGCAATATCACGAAATATACCAAAAATTAAGTTTATTTATGCTTCAAAATGCTTAAAATGCGAAAATATAAAATGCTTAAATTGTTACTATTTTTCCCCGTAGCATATGTCGCTAATTTTGAAGTGTTTCAAATTTCTACAGACAAAACGCCAATATTCCAGGGTTTCCAGGTAGTGCGAGGACCCTAAATCACTCAATTAAAAACAACACCAGACTGCACATCGTTTCTGATTGTCGCTAACGTTGCAAGCCACATTATTTTAAATTAGATACGTACTTTATTTTCAGAATCAAAATCAGATATTATGGAAGACTGATCAGCGATAGCCGTGGCTGACACAGTTGGAACATCGTTTGGCAAAGGATAAACGTGTTGTCCGAAAGTTGAACACAGAGCCCAAACATCAGATTCGGCTAGTGGAGGTTCAAGTCGGCTGAAATACTCATTTGTATACCAATAATAATAGCAATATTATCAGTGTGAAATATACGATTTCCGACGCTTTGTGAAAAAGTTTTACTTTTCCTATTTAGTCCACGGAGGTGAGCATGCGACATCAAGGTATAAAGTAGTGCAGTGCAAGGATTGCCACCAAGAGTTTTGTATTTCAAAACCATTTTCATACATGATTTTGATATTTTGCAATTATAACGCAACTAGAAGCCTTAAGCAGTGCAAATGACGAACATACTGAAATTTTATACAGCTTTAGGATAGGATTGTTTAGGCAGTTATTCTTTCTGCACAATGAAAATATTCATATAATGTTGAAACCACAGTCGTGACTCTTTTTCAGAGTAGGAAATCATAGCAGTTTTAAATTTACCGGAAACAAGCATTGGTATAACTGCACGCAGCGGAAATTGTTTTTGCCCGAAGGATGAGCTTCGATCGACCCCAAGAAACATACAAGACGATTTGAAATGAGCTAGAGATACTTTATGGACTAATTATACTGCACTCAATAAAATTTTCGGGCAACAATGCCAAGTAATGTGATTTAAGCCCAAGAAGACTATTACGAATTTTGGTTAGGTAGAAAGTGCCCTCTCGATAAGCCTGGAATAAGAGGCTCGCAACATATCGCAGAGAAGGCAAACATTTTCAAATAAAAATAACGTATAATTTTGGGCAGGTTCTGATTACAAGCAAACCAAATTTTTTTAAATTCATACAAATATGAGACTCTGCACCATCACCATGCATACAAAACAAGTCCAGATTAAAATGGAAATCAGACAGTTTAATAAAAACTAATTTTTTTATATCAAGTTCCGTGTCATTGGCTGAAAGTACCTCTACATATCAGATAAGACTGTCTTATCCAAAATCAGGGACGAGCGCAAGCGCCGACTTTCAATCCCAGAAAATATTGCCCCACCGAAGCTTTTTGAAATATTTTGGAAAAATAACAGATTTTCTAGCATTGTTTTTGATCCTCGTATCCACTTTGCTTCCCACGGCAGGTTTTACGTTTTCCGCAGTTGTATAGAAGAAAGTAATATCAACCGCTTAAAACACACATCATTAAAAATAAGACAGAAACACCTAGAACATCCCTACGGCAACATCTACAAAATTTTTCTGTTCTCAATAGTCTTCAACCAGCGTAACGTGGCTTCGATGGTGAACCGCAACAACGACTACCAAAAATATTACAGTGTAGGATCATAAAACAAAAAAGATAAGTGCAAATAATACACTTACACAAGAGCAGCAGCTGCTTTCATAGCTGCGACACGGACGCCGGATGTGATACAATCAACAGGTTCTTGCTTTACATATTCCTAAAATACATGTAACAACGACAAATTTATCAGCAAGACGTTATCAGGGAAGCCCCAATTGTTTTTGTGCAAGTAAGGTTAAGGTGGTCCCAATCAGATGCGTATTAATTTTAAAATGATCGAATTGAGACCCAAACCGATGTTACGGAAAATAAGATATCAAATGATTGGAATTTTCGTTAATTGAAATCAAACAATCATAAATAAAACCAGGTACGCGGATCATAAAAAATTTACCGCAGATAGTCTTGGTACCATCATTCGAGCCCATGTCAACTTTAGGGACCGGACGTTAATATGACGCTTGTATGAAGCGATTGTCTGATGCATACAAATTTTAATTAAAATTTTTTAACTTCACAATGTTTCTGCAGACACATTACACAAGACATTAAAAATTAACTATTGCTGCTCGCAAACTAAATCTACTCAACTCAAATTCCATACTTGATAGCAAATATTCGATAATTTCTCTACAATGTTCACTAATTCAAAATAATTTGCTTCCATCAATACAAAAGTGTACTCTCCGAAGGTTTGGGCTGAAGTGTATTCCGTAGTGAATTTGTGCAAAAAAAGCCAAATAAGGAAAAAAAAGCGGACGGGTTTGCTTAAAACTGATTTCCACATTTAATTCCTGAAAAGTCTAAACCACATTTCTATCAAAATGTATTTTAACTCCATTATACACAATAAGTTTTCATGCGTAGGCAAAAATTCATCAGTTGAAAAAATATTATAAATTATATACAAAATCTGGTAATAGGTGTTATTTTAGCTAACATAAAACAGAAATGCGTGACCGATGAGAAAAGTGCTATGGTGATGAGAAAAATATGACATTCCAAACTTGTAGGCGAGCATCTTGACAGCAAAAAAGCGAAAATCAATTAAACGAACTACGCTTCTTCACCATGAAGGTTTCTACAGAAGCTACTCCTTATCTAATACCAATCGATTATACAAAACATTTTATATATTAAACAAACAGCAAAATATCCAGCAAAATATCCAGGCTCCAACGAAGCTTAGATGAGCTATTGTCGTCATACCTACTTTAATATAGATCAGGAGCTGACCACGTTGCTCGAAAGCATACTCGGCCAATAACCGTTTCGGATTCACCGCGCCGCCTATTAGTTCGATCGTATGGAGCAAACTTTGTTTCACAAGGCTGTCCTGAAAAATCATGTAACCAAAAATATCGTTATTCAATAATTAGTGATTAACTGAGGTAATATACTCGTTCCTCGGACCGCAATGATTTGCGAACTATTATTGTTCTTTTCTCTGAAAAATAACTTTTGTGAATGATTTACTATAAACAAAATATTCAAAAGTATTTTGTCACATTCTGTTTCTACTCTGCAAACTAACCTTTGGCTGTTCGAAATACGGTGTCAGAAAACGAAGTACGACACTTTCTAATTTTTGAATCACCAAATGTACCGGACAATTGTGGATAACGAAGCCAAAACAAAGCATCAAGGTTGCACGCAAGTTAACTATTTCACTGTCCGGAGAATCACTTTTCATCGAATCCTAAACATAAACAGAACAATAATACACTGTAAATGGCTTGCTTTTGGATAGAGATAATTATATACATGTTCTAAAGTTCTAAGATAAAGTTTCAGTGGTCGACAATCAAACAATCAGTTGAGCAAAGCTATTTACCTTGAGCTTTAAATGCGTTCTACAGAACCAAAGATCACAGCTGGTCACATTGTTGCAAATACTCCAACAAAAACTGTAGTCGATTTCCAAGTCTTTTATGCCCCAAGCTTTTGCATTAAACAGCATGCTGATCGAGGCATTTGTTTTGGTAGTAAATTTCGTGTGAAACATCCAGCACAATATTCTACGATGCGCAAGTTTAGGTTTCATTTAAGCACATCAGGTTTAAACAAGATCATCACCTTAGACTTAATTTTTCACTATAATTTGCCGAAATATTTGAACTCTCATCTTTCAAGCTAGAGTTGTCTCTCGAATAGAAGTATATAGAATAAAGAAATAGTTAGATCTGGCGTGAATACGTCAAATATTAATTTTGATAGTATGGGAAAGTGGAACAGACATATTTTTACCTACACACAACTTCTGTTACTTATTATTTCATTCTTCTCATATATCTTATCTATCCAAACCCTCGTAAAATGTAGCTACAGTACTCGCCAGAAATGACTGTCACATTTCGAACGAACGAACATCGAACAGAAATCGAACAAAATTTATTTATTCGCGAAAACTTTTCGAACAAATTTATAAGGTGCGCCAAAATTTCGAACACGTCTCGATCAAAATTTTGAATTTATCGAGCGAATATCGAACGAACTTCGAGAAAACAGCGCTCATTTTTGGCGAGTAACATACAAAACAACAAACTAATCTACTTAATACACAACATAATAAAATCTTTACATTAACGTACCATACTTAGACTGCAATTATGTTTGCTCGGTATTATTTAAAGTGGGATTATGCTTGTGTGCCATGAATTATTCTGGCAACGAAAAATTCAGTAGAAATTTGACTAAACTTTGATAGTCATAGAGCAAACATGCTTATATTAAATTTTTGTTTTCATCTCTCGCATGGTCATTTTGTAAATATATATAGTAATCTTAACATAAATGAATCGATTTCATATACCATACCGTGGATTATACATTATGAAAAAGATAATTAATAACAAACACAATATGTTTAGCTCCTGTACACGTAATAATTTATGATTGAGTATAACTAGTAACTCTATCGAGATTTCAGAACGTTGTGAAGATGCAGGTAAACCTACATATTTTGCACGGGCAGCCAATCAGCTCTCGATAGCATACTTAGATATGATATATGTGGATATCACACAATACCGCACAAGTTAGAATAAAAATAGCACCAGCAATAAGTTTCCCATGTCTCAAAACCCCCAAGTGCAAGCTATCAACCTCAAAGAACATAACAGTTAAATTAGGAATTTTGGGTCCATGAACCATGGCGACGCCATACCAACGTACGTATAAAATCATGGATCGCAGAGCAATACCGACACCAGCAATGGGTTTCCCATGCCCGAAAACATCAAAATGAAAGTTTTCAGCCGCCCAGAACGTCGGAACAATTTTTCGAATTTTGGGTCGAGGAACCACGAGGGTGCTATACCTGAAACCCCGTTACTCCAGAACCAGAGTTTTAATCGAAAAACAAAAAAGAGGCATCGGTATTTGGCATTTTACTACAAAATAAAACCAAGCAGAGAAAAAATAGAAAGTTAAGGTAAAAATAACCTTGTTTGGCGAAGGGTATTAAAATGAGGCAAAAAAACTTTTGCTCTCTGACCCCGAACCTTGGGGCGCCATTTAACCGTACCCACGGAACCATGCGTCACAGAGCAAAACCAACACCGGCAATGTGTTTATCACGCCCGAAAGCACCAAGTGAAACTTTTCAGTCGCCCAGGACGTCAGAATAAATATTAGAATTTTGGATCGAGGAACCATTGGGGCACCATACATTAAACCTCATAACTCTAGAACCACATCCTTAATCGAAAAACAAAAAAGAGGCATCGGCATTTATCATTTTACTATGAAATAAAACCAACCACAAAAATATTCCAAAATTAGCATAAAAATAACCTTGCTTCCACGAAGGGTACTAAAATGAAGTGAAAACCCTCTTTTTGACCTCTGACCCCGAACCATGAGGCGTCATAACCCCGTACCCATGCAACCATGGGTAACAGAGCAAAACCAGCACCGTCAGTGAGTTTCCCATGCCCGAAAACCCTCTGGTGAAAATTATCAGCCACCCAAGACGTCAGGACAAGTTTTAAGGTCGAGGAAGCATTGGGGCGCCATACCGCAGTACCTCAAAGCCCATAAATCCAGAACCGCAGCCTCAATCGAAAAACAAAAAAGAGGCATATTTATCATTTTACTTTGAAATAAAACCAACCAGAGAAAAAAATTCGAAAGTTGAGATAAAATAACCTTGCTTCTGTGAAGGGTACTAAAATGGTGTAAAATGGGCAAAAAATCCATTTTGACCCCTGACCTCGGAACCAGATCCCAAATCAAAAAAACTCGCGGTAAATGAGCCCATGACCGTTTAAATCGGTTAGGTCGTTCCCAAGTTATGGCTGAGCACACACACAGACGGAATATAAAAAATTTTACCGCTGCAACACACAATCTCCACTACGTTTCACTACGTTCTAATTATATAACAAATCGAACTTAGTTTGCAGTGTTGCACGTCACAATGCTTTGCGTATTGTTCGTTTATATCCTATAATGAGTACAAAATAGCAGCAACTAGAAATCGCGCGAGAAGAAATATGGCGAGCAACCAGCGAGCGAAACTCAAGACTGTGGAAGTCACTTCCGGTGGTTACTGGAAAATTCAGAAAACAAAACATAATATCAATCGGAATCATTTACCTTAATAAATCCCAGAAACCCGGTTGTTTTCTTCTGATACTCGAGCTTCGCATGGTTTTCAAGCTTATTAAGCACCACGTCGACGTGTGCTTGCGCACAATACCCAACTGCGATCGCACAATTCTGCAAAACAAGAATTTTATTTTTAGACAAATAAACTAACATGTTCAACGATATTATATATGTACAGGATAAAACTACTATAAAATTTTCCCCTATTTTGCCTCTAATTTTCCTAATGTGCTGTATTTTCTGCCAATTTTACTCCAATTTTTGTCTTGTTTTCACCAAAATGTATAATTTCACCTTATTTTGCCTTTGCTAAAATTTTCCGGGCGCTTTGGAGGTGAATTTGGAGCCTTCGGAGGACTGGTCTCTCCGCAGGCCAAAATTTTATGTGGTGCGAGGGGAAGCTCAGAAGACAAAGGAGAATGCGGCGAGCCCCTGAAATCCTGGGGGAGCTTGGAACTTCTGGTGGTCCTCCTCACCCATCTGTGAAAGGTCCAGAGCGAGTGGGGTAGATTTGGTTTAAGAGGGGTCCGACCTTTAAAGGCTAACCGCGATTCTATGCTCTCCAAATTGGGGGAAAGGTGTATGAGGCCTGGTATTTTTCGGTTCCCCTGATTCAGAACACGTGCTTCCCGATTCATGCGCCCTGCCAAAATTTTGGGCTTCCCCGGTTCATCGCCTCTAGGCAAATTTTTTTGTTTCCAATCAGTCCAAAGTACATAAAGTTTGATCAAAATTTGTACTAAAATCCCTTCCTGAAGACAAAAATTTCGCAAATTTTGTCAAACTTTGCTTGAAAAGCGCTTTTCCCTAAATCAAAAGCGTTTTGCAGCATTTCTGACACGATTATTAGCAGTTTTTCTCATGGTAAAATGCCCCCTGGCAAAAAAAGATAGAAAAACACACTTACCGTTCGTTCGAGCGCGCGGTTGTGATTGACCGATGTTAGCATCAACGAGAGATGATCAATAAAAAATTGGCAATTTTCATAAACTTTAGTGAGCAAGGTACCAAACGCACGAAACAAAAACGCCTGAAATTATGCAAATAATCTGATGCCATTTTTAGTAAAAACTGTTGCTGAAAAATAACACAGTACTCTTTAGCACTATGTAGATCAAACAATGGTGTGAGATCGGGCTTTAGGGCAGTGTTTCAACAATATCACCGCCGAGTAATGTATAAAAGAACAGTCAAAAATTATTGTAGAAATTTAAAAACAAAAAATATTAACTTCACTCTGCGAAACGCCAGACTTTGAGTAAAGATTACTGATATCACTAGGACACTACAAAATTTTTTTTGAAATCTATTTTCACCGCTTATTAGAAGGAGTATGGTCTAACATTTTGTTAAGAGTTCGCGCTACACCTATGTATATTATAATTATAAGTTTCAGTAACCAAATAGGTATCATTGTTCCTATGACAGGTTCCTTACCTCACAGACACCACCGCCTGTGCTGAAATATTGGCCAAATATTATCTATAATTTTCATAAGGCAGTAGTGCCGTGAAAATTTATGATGTCCATATATTTTAAATTATTAAATTTTTGATGCGTGTCGATATGTAATGCACGGGTAAGTAGTGCCGAACCAATAATGTGATAAAACCATGCAGTATATTCACAACTCACACAAACATTGGTTACTGACAAGTTATGAGATAAAACAGTCAACAAATTGTTTCAGTGATGTGATTCTAAGCCAATTATTTCACGACAACAGGAATACCAGTAAGCTAGATTACCACGCAATGAAAGACGGTTCTCACAATTTATAAAATACCGTAATTACTATTTGCGACATCCATCAAACTGTTCTTAACAATTCTAGACTGTTGCCTGTTCTTATAATATATCAGTGAATTTAACGTACAATGCAATCATATTTAATTAAAGTATGAGATATTTTGCTTAAAAAATTAAAAGTGTATTGTTTTTCGTTTAAACTCTGCACTTTTCGCAAAGGAACGGAGAGTAGGATCTCCAGAGTTTTTTAGTTGCCTCGCATAATTCTAACGGTTCCCCAGTTCATTCCTACCGGGTAAATAGTTTCTGCAGGCTATATTATTTAAATACTACATACTTTAGTTCTGTGGAAAGGCCAGAAACTGGGAACGCTTCTTACCATACGAAGGTGAAATTTATTGTTGCACTTTCAAATCTATGCACTTTCAAACCTATGGAACGCTAATAAATGGCAACAATAAAATTTAGTGAAGCCATAAACACTGCTGCTGCAGCATTAATACGAAAATCAGGCCTTCCTATTGTGACGTTCACCGCGCAGGTCTGAGTACAATATAATTTTGTCACATGTACTTGCTCGTGGTTACATACCGCAAGGCAACGTATAATATTACAGCTGCTAGCGTGCAGAAAATCCTTACATCCTTTCACATAAATATGATAGTTACATTTTTATTAATCGATAGCCATACTTAAAATGTTAGATAAACGCCAAGAGCGGCAAATTTTGTACTGACGTAAAAATTGTTGCACATTTTTATTGAAAAAAAAGAGAAACAAAAAGATAAACAAACAAAACAAAACCAGAAACAGAATTTTCATGACTAGTTATTGTAATAAAGTTCAATTAAATACATAGCCTCCACAAAATTGTAAGACAGAAACGAGCAGAAATTCGTTTGAACCGTGGGCGCCGCAAACTTCAGGTTGGACATAGCCAAAAGTACTAAAAAGCACTAAAACGTGCCATCCTTGCGCAAAATAGCATAATGGGTTAATCTGCTTTTATAAATCTGTGGACTTGGTACAAAAATTGTGTATTTTTCTCGAATTCATTGCCCTAAAGACACAACGGTATATTTTTATTAATCGACAGCCATAATTACATGTTGCTACAGCGTGAAAACACGTTAAAATGCAATTCTAAGATCCCCAGTGATCTACAACAGGCCAAATTTTTTCCATCTAACCTGAGAGATATTCTCCTAAGTAGTTCCGCTTCCCCACAAGCGAGACCTGGGGAGCCCCAGCTCAAACCCACCAGATAAAGTTTTCCTCTTGTGTAGAGTCCTGTTCAACAGGGTTTCAGGACACGTCGATTGATACCTCAGACAATATAGCGCTGAAGAGCTAGTAATGGTTGTAAAACTAAAAAAGCAAAATTTAAATCTAATTATCAATATTTCTGAAATACTAGTCTGTCCACAATGAGGGAGCACACTTCACCACATTCCAAATCCCCGATGTTTATGAGATTTCCCCATGTCTGTCCCCCGATGTTGGTGACATTTTATCCCATGTCCAACTAAATTAAAATATTTTCATGTCTCTAAATTTATGGTTTCTGCATGCAAAATGTATTTAAAACATTAATTACTTTAATTTATAATGCTAAAACGTTGTTTTATCGAGTGAAAATGTTTGTACAATAGTAAAACTATCTACATGGAAATATGGAAATATTTAGCATTTGTAAGCAAAACTTATCACCCCTTTGAATTTTTTCCAAAGAATAAACATTGAGCCCCTGAAGTCCCCACTTTTCGGACGGCTCTGGACAGACCGTAATAATTAAGAAAAATTCCGGTTTCTAAGGAACCGGGGCCGGACCTGGTCATATTCATAAGTACGTTGTTATATTTGGATCTGTTGATATGTTATGATTTTTTAAATTGTGTGATAACGGCAGGACACATGGATATGCTCAAAAATTAACTACCTGTAGCGTTACGCAACGTAAATACTTCTTTACACTGCGAGTTGTCAATATATCTGATTCACTTCATCTGACGTTGTTTTAGCTACTACTTGTGAACAGTTTGACTACTAATAGCACGATAAATCTAAGACATACTCGTCTAGTTTGATGTATATACCACCCTAAAACCTCTTGAACCCTCAATCCATTGAAATTCCTAAAACGTCGCCGGCCATAAACCAATCGAAAACAACAACTGATAACGCATTAAGTATTCGTGATAGATGACCTAACCATCGTTTTCAACCTACCGAAAAACCTTGTAGACCATTCTTTGTGACCTGTAATATGTAAGCAAACAACTGAAGACAGACTATATTCTGGAAATCGGGTTCATTGACCGTAAACCAGGGAATAACCGGAACTAAAATTTACCGGATCCGGAACCCTTCATTTCAAGCGGATCCGGAACCCTTCATTTCAAGCGGATCCGGTACCGGAACCTGGTCTTCTAACCTCATATAAAGTAATACAGATGAAGGAAGAAATCAAGCGGTATAGTGGATTTAAAATGTATTAAAAATAACTTTTTCGTTAAACTTGATGTACTGCGATGGCATTATTGCCTTTCTGTAACTTTAAAGATGCTGAGGAAGCTAATAATGTTTATTTATCGATCAATATGTCCGTTTTTGGACACAAAGAGCAAAAATGTCTTCCACTACACGCCCTTGCGTGTACTGCGTCAAATTCAATGTGCTAACAACGTATGAAGCGTAGAATAAAAACTTTCGCCCTGTCTCCAGTGGCCTCCCTTTACTACACATACGTTTGTTACATGTTGTTCTGCAGGAAACTTAAAATTATTGGTTTATATGATTCTAAGAGAAAATAATAGAAGGTAATTTTCTGGTCAGTGGTCAGAGACATTGTTTAGGACAGTGTTGACCAAACAGTGCCCGTCAATTAGACAATAATGATAACTTTCTAATGAGAATGTTATAAAGAGACAAACTGCACACAATACATAATCAGATAAACGCCCATTTTGGAAATCACATTCTTCGACCGAAAACCCTTGAAACCCCATGAAAAGGTATAGTGTAATCAGGTTGCACTGTAGATAGCACAACCATCATATCCTAATAGGCACTCACTATAAGGCAAAATCAAGCAATAACACGGCGAAATCTGAAAAAATCGCTATTTCTGGAAAAAGGTCGATGAACCATATTCGGACCCACAGCGTTCCAGGGAGTGGGCACAGCAATGTTGTATATCTCGGTGAGCTAATTCTAGGTTGTGGTCTCGGTTTTTCTACTCAAAGCTTGTGTCCCTAGATATGGGCTGTGAAACACTAGTATCCGCATGGCCAAATTTGGCAAAGAACCCTTGATAACATGTTTTATGCCATTTTGACCCGGAAAATGGGGTCGGAGCTGTTCGCGTTGAACAAAAGGGCACATCGTCGTCACTTAATCGAACATAAAAATTTATCAAATCCGTCCATACGAAAATAAGCTATAAATAACAGAGACAACCAAAAAAATCGCGCTTTCGTCACATAGCCGTCATTGGAATCTCCGCTGGTTTCGTTCTCTCCGTATCAATGAATATTTTCTCCACGTGCGGAGCCTCAGGGCAAGTAAATATGGATTAGAGGTAGCTCCCCTAAAGACACCTATGCTTTTGACTTATTCCTTTAAAAGGGCTTTTGAACTGGCTTGAAGTCGTTTTCCATAAATTTGACATATTATTGCATTTTTAAGGCTGATTTGTCTGAAAAACATCATAATAGAACCGGGAACCTTAGGCTTTCTGGTAGCCAAACAAGATAATACAACAGTGTTTTAATGTATAAGTGCAGTACGTGACTTTTGCAAAGTCCTTGAAGCAAAAATAAACCTGGAGCGATTGTTATATATATTTTAAGCACTTTCGTATTTTTAGTAACTGGAGGTGTTGTATGTACGTAATATGTTGAAAAAGCCTTTATAATGCTTTATATCGATAAATGTGATGCGCAGCGTTATACTCCTACAGGGAGCTCATCGAGTCCAACCTTGTGACCAATTCTGGCAAACTCAAAGCCTGATTCAATTGCAAATGGGTTAGTGAATGTAAACAAAACTAGGCACCCTCGCTTCATCACATAAAATTGGTAAAAATTACAATTTCTATAACGTTATAATATTATTGCTATTCTGCCAACGAGGCTAACCTTTTCTTGTGACGAATTTTGGTACAAATGGATCTGCTTTCCCATTGCTGCTGCTAATTTACACGTCCAGTCTTCAATGTGAACCAGCTCGACTGTTTTCGATATAAACTGAAAATATAGCTTTTGACGAATTACATGGGTCAATGCAATAGCTTAAAATGCAGTACGTGTCAGAACCGCCTGTCGAAGCACCTAACGAACATCGAGCCAGCAGCAACCATTTATGGCGAGCACAGTATTTGTACTTATTACACTAAGTAGGAAATTCCTCATATAAATAAGTTGCAATATGAACAATATTATTATGTATTTATATTCATCTGCATTCACCTCTAATATTAATCTGACCACAACAAGGTGCGACGCCAATGCTCGCATGATTCAACCTCTCCGTGCAGACAATTTTAAAACTGTATCACCTCTACTGGGTTTTGCGACCTTTGTTTATTTCTAGAAAACAACAGAACATAACAATGTTGCAACTTTATCGCTGTAGCTCGAAGCAATACCGCGGTGAAAAAGCTGCGATCTATGACAACGCCGAAGTACTTATATTTGGGGCTGTTACGACTTCATGTGGAGGAATGTCATGACCACATTATCATCGGTGTTGCTCACATTAAGAACTTCCTTAACTGGTCGCTTACTAACGGTGCATAGTTTATCTAGAGAAACAGTAAGAGCGTTACAACACAAATTTTATTAGTTAACGATAGTATACGATAACGACTCAACAACGGTTGATAGCAATCTATTTTGGCCACCATCAGTAATATTTTGATCTATCCAGTATTTCGATAACACCGAATAAACACGCAAAATGAAGATTTGTTGACAGGTAGCTGTCATCGGTTTTTCAGGAAACATCTTCACTCCAAACTTAATGCAATATGTCACTTCAATATTATCATTGTAACGCTAAGATTGATTTCGAGCAAAAAGGTCCTACAGTTACAATCAGAATTGAGTGCTCAAAAATCGATCGTTCGTTTTCGATCGTTTGTGTCTAAACGAAAATCGATCGTTTAAACGAAGTTCGATTACTTTAACGAATTTCGATAGCGTCAAAATAAAAATTTAATAATACATGGTAATTCGCGTTTAATTTAACGAATTTCGATTGTGTTGAAATAAAACAATATTAATAAAAATGTTAGTTTGCGTTTAATTTGACGAATTTCGTTTAAACGAATATCGATCGATTGCGTTTTCGTTCGATTTCGTCTGCGTTCGATTTTATAAGCACTTAATTCTGAGTATAACTGTATACTACGCCCCCGGATGCAAAAAGAATTACTGCTTTCTATCGAGCGAGCATCCAGCGAATACTGCAGTAACCCATTTCGAAAATCGAGCGAACATAGGTAAACTCTTTCGGGTACTGGTGGTGTATGTAAAGTAGTAAAGTTTACTACGGAAAATAATGTCAATCTAATTTAACTGTAGGTACACAGCGATATGCCATCATTAAAAATAAGTGACCAGGTTGAGATACACTCCAAACTAAACAAAAAACTATCCCAAGGACCGAAACCGAAAATGTTTTTCTTGCAACCGGCTGTATCTCCGCACAAACCAGATTAAGAGACATTTGCAGCTATAAAAATTATCTACAGTTCCCAACTCATTCCATCTAAAATTTGCTCTCCGGAAGTCTGAAAATCTTACTTCACGCGTTTAAATAATTCAGCGGTCGGTACACAGTAGGGTAACACAAGAAGGTGATGACTGAACACCGTGATTGTGTAACCTGTAGTAAAAATATAAGCCAAAAATTTTGTCACGGGGTACAAACAGAAGGGACCCGTTTTTATAAAGGCCACCACAAACATCAGGGTTACCGTACCAATTAGGAAAAGCCACTTTCATAAAATATTCTTTCCTGCTCGTCAATAGAAACAGATCTGGCCCACCAACCTTGTCAGGTCATTAACCTCTTAAGTCAAATTTATCTAACCCTAACCAACTTCAGTCCCTTGGTATCAAATCTCTTGAGGGGAGATCGTTACACCATGATTAATAAATGGTATACAAAATTACTTAATACATGATATATAAAAATTTTTCACGGTATGATCAACCTAAACTTGACATGTTTTTTCATTCTTCATTTATTCAAGTAGTCATAATTTAAAAATACAAGTTCAACAATATTCTGGATGCTGTGTAACATAATTCAGATGCAGAAGGCATTACCGTCTCAATTGCAATTGTATTTACCCTATGTAATAGAAAATATTAATTGTTCCTATGCTCTGAGTAACATTTGAGTAAACTAAACAACTGCTGCGGCAATCTTTATGATTTTCCAGTTGTTAAATAAAGTAGAAAGACCCATTGACTGGGATATAAAAGATGATCCAAATCGTCTTTTCAAAAATGTAGTGGGTTTTGTAACAGTTTTACAAGCACCAACAACGAAATTCGAGTAGTTTTCCGTTTTGTGTTTCTGCCACGTTGGTCGTTTTGTTGTATTATTTTCTACTCGCTCTAAGTTAATAAGACTAAAACATCTACAGCGTTTCACACCTCTTCGGGAAACTCGCACAACAGTTCAAATAATCCGCAATGTAATGCAGGACACGCTTGTTACAACGACTCCGAGTAATTTAGCGCGCTGTCCCAAACGATGAATTTATATGCCAAGATCGAGCGTTATGCAGGTTCAGATTTAATGAGCATAACTATAGCATAGATCACAATAACGGGCTACAGGTAGAACATATAACCCCAGATTTGTAGAAACCCAACGTTCTGTGCGAAGAATCTACATAGTTTTAAACATCGCCTAATACCATTCAGTTCAGGCCAAGGGTTGAAGGGTAGACATCTGCAGCCGAATGCGGCCCAGCCTATCTTTACTGCCAACTTGGTTATAAATTATTATTTATTATGATTACTGGTTTAATGTATCATTTGATATCATATTCTTTTCATGGGTTATGGTGTTGGCTGTAAATATTTAATAATAGATTATCAATCAATGATTTCTTGACGAATCAATTAATTTTAATGGGAAAAGCAATCAATCAATTATTGGAATTAATTGCAATTATTTACACCTGTATGTTGTGACTTAAAACTCAAAAGCACAGTAGAGTAACTTTAAAACAACGTACAATTAAAACATAAAAAGCAACGACAAAGCGTACAAGAATGGTGTTTTTGCATAATGTTGGTCGATAATATTCACAGGTAACAGAGAAACAAAAAATGCATATACATATGAACCCTAATATCGGTGCTCCATAAAAACGTGAAAACGAGATTCGAAGTATTTTTACCTGCTGCCTTTTTTTGTTGCTATGATGTCTTTTGCGCATGTTAAATACGCAACATAATATCATAAACTAAATGACTTTACGAGGTTAATTTCGCACGCCAATCTTCCTTCTGACTCCGGCTAGTTGCTAGAGCTCGACATAGCTCCGGTTTTTAGATTATGGCAATAGTATCAAAAAGGGCTTTACGAAAATGCAAAAATTACAAAAATTATGAATTCGGAACCGTTTTAGAATCCGTCCATCAGTGTTTCGGAAAACAAACGCCCCGAAAGTTGATATTTTATGCGAAATTTGCAAAAAAGGCATAAAGTACACAGTACTGACTTTTAGTACAGCGGCTTGCCAAGGATCTTCAGGAAACGTTTCAACCACGATTGTTGTGTTAGGTATTGAAGGTGACGCTATAAATAGACCAAAATAGGAGTCTCCATTCCACAAATATTTCACGTAACCGTAAGTAACTGCACACTTATAGACAAAACAAACTGATTAAAAAGCTACTCAGTATCAAGAACTTATTAAAAGCTCAGTATCATTCGGCATTAGTTCGAAATCTTAAGAACAAATAGTTGTGTTCCGCGGAGACCGCGGTTGTTTTCCAAATGCTTAATGTTATAAAAAAATAACCTTATACTTAAGCATTTAAAGTATGTATAATAGCCAACATCTTGAGGATCAAGAACAGAACTGTTCAAACTATTCATGGGCGTAGCTGGGCAAAATTTCGGGGAGGGGGGATGGTCTGACTCAGGCCGAGATCTCATGTCGCTTCGTTTCTCCCAGGCGGTGTGTTTTTGCCCCGCAGGGCCGAATTTTAAATTTTTAAAGTGAAAAAAGCAATTTCCAAGCTACTCCGACAGGAAAAGTGCAGTCCAGCTGAGAAAATTTTTTTACTGGAGCGGGACAATAATTATTGGTAATGTTTAATGTCAAACAAAATTCGCGTGGGGAATTCCTCCTTTTACCCCCACCCCACTGCCCCCGGCTACGCCCCTGAAACTATTCGTGTACTTAACTGTTGCTTTGCACTTTCAATACCACTAGGTGCACGCAAGTATCCAATGTGACCTTTATATGGTGCGCAATTATGTCCTAACTCATTTCGCGGCTTAAATTCATGATACAAAGCAACAAAATTTGCCATTATTTTGGCCCAAAAAAGAATTATTCAATGCACCCGCGCCAACTAGCGCAGAGACGTATCCCCAGATAAGACACTTGAATTCTAAGTGTACAGTTACAATCAGAATCAAGTGCTTATATAATCGAACGCAGACGAAATCGAAGAAAATCCGAATCGAGCGATCTTGGTTTAAACGAAATTCGTTATAAAAAAATATTTTTTCACACAATCGAAATTCGTTAAATTTAACGCGAACTAACATTTTTTATTAAATTATTTTTTATTTTGGCGCAATCGAAATTCGTTAAATTAATCGACTTTCGTTTAAGCGATCGATTTTCGTTTAAACGGAAACGATCGAAATCGAACGAAGCTTTGATCGATTTTTGAGCACTTAATTCTGATTGTAACTGTAGTGACCGAAACAAGCGAAACGAATAATTCTTATTAGCCGTATAGCGCTGAAATTTTACAAAGGCCTACAAAGCAGTTTGTGGTGTGAAACAATTCAATCTCAATGTTAGCTGGGCGCTCTGATGCACGCTACAGCTCATTTTGGAAGCTTGAAGCCTCTATTTGTGCCTTTCAGCTTGGTACAAAGATGCCAGCGTAGGGTCCGAAACCCCTAGTTGTTTATTGTATCTCGACAAGAGTTTTTATGGCTCTATAAGACCCAAAATACACAAAATGCAATCTCCGTAACCACTCGAGCTATGCGGCAGTTATTGATAACAGCATATAGAGTAATTGATCTTGTATTGTCTACACATGACTCACTTGAAGTGTCATTATTTATGTTGAAGGGTCAACGCGAGCGACATAAAAGACATGAGGATTTCAGTAACCGGTCGAGCCAAATGGGTGGTTTTTGGCCTTATTTTGTGTAGCAATTTATGCTCTATGCAGCTGCAAATGTTGCGTTTCTAATGTCAATATTTCCACTGCGTGGGTCAAATCCATGTGACACAAAACACACGGAAACGTTAAACCTTCTATGTAGACGAACAGTGTGAGTTCCTAAATATAGCTGTTACGTCCCTGTAAATTTCAAAATTCAAAACCCAGAATTCACCAACTTTACGACAAGGCAAGTTACATTTTTATACTGAGAAGCACAATCGCATCACAACCAAAAATGTAGCCCTTCCACAAGTCCGTTCAGTAACTATATGTCATCCATCTCCTGCACCAAGATATATCCTGAGCAAATCGATTTGCAGTTTACTAAATATATGGCTTCTCCAAAGCTCGAGAAGAACGGATGGAAAAAACGGGTGCCAGAAGTTTGCGACACACATCGTCAAAATGCCGAAACACAACATCTTTTCGAAATCTGAGCGCTTAATTCTGAGCGTAACTGGTGTCGCTTTCGGACACGAAATCAAAATAAACAGTGTCATTCAATATTCTAACATAGAGCTTGTATAAATGAAAATATTATTCATAGGACGAATAAAAAAGACTTTTATAATAAAAAAACTGAACAGTTACACTATTTAGGAGTTATACCTTCTAAGCGTTGTCGTAAGTCCGAAATTTCCTTTGGCCACACAGCTTTAAGCTCATGATGAAATTGGGTTGCCATTTCATGGAGCAACTGAAGAATATGGAAGCCACGTCGATCGGGACCTGGTACGCCGAGTAATACAAGTAGGCGACTAAGAATCTGGTGTGTTCCGGGTAGGCGTTCTAAATAATTTACATAAATGAACTGGTTTATCCATTCGCTGAATATTTTAGCAGGAATCATGAACCGGGGGGCTTGGTTCGGAACTGGGGAGGAGTTCCGCACCGAGTTTTGCCAGGGGTGTGAACTCGGACCATCCTGGCTTGGAGTGGGGGCCGATATTTAAAACTATTCAAAATTTAATATTTTTTAAAAAACATTAAAACTGTTAATAAATAGGCTCAAAAACGGTGAAAAACTTCTTTATTGAGTTAAAAGCTATTTTCATCCATTTTTTTGCTGAATGTAACCAAAATTTTAACTTCGGAAACGGATTTTGTAAAAAATTAAAATTTTTTGTCGTTTCTGGGTGTTTTTACCGGGGGAGAGGGAGGAAGCCAGAAATTTTACTCTGGGCTCTCTAAATTGGGGGTGGGGTGGGTGGGGGGCCCCTTGGCATTTTTCGGTTCCCCCTGGTTCAGAACAGGTTCCCCCGGTTCATGCCACCTGACAAAATTTTGGGCTCTCCCGGTTCACCGTCTCCTCGAAAACTTTTTTGTTTCCAATCGGTCCAAAGTACATGAAATTTTTTGAAAAAGTTTTTTTGTCATTTGTGGGTTTTTACCGGGGGGATGAAGCCAGAAATTCTCCTCTGGGCTCTCCAAATTGGGGGTAGGAGGCTGGCATTTTTCGGTTCACTCTATTTCAGAACAAGTGCCCTGGGTTCATGCCCCCTGGCAAAATTTTGAGCTCTAAACGGTTCACCACCTCTTCGAAAATTTTTTTCCAATCGGTCCAAAATACATGAAATTTGATCAAAATTTGCACTAAAATTCCGTTTTGAATCCAAAAATTTCACAAATTCTGTCCAAAATCGCTTTTTCTCTCCATCAAAACCATTTTGGCAGTGTTTCTGACACGATTTTTAACCGTTTTTCTCTTTGCAAAATACCCCTGGCAAAATCGAGCGTTCCCCGGTTCGGAACCAGGGGGCCCCCTGGCAAAATTTTCAGCGAATGGAGAGCCCAGATTTACGGAGGCTTTTTGTCGGGGGAGCCAAAATTTTACCAAGGAGCTAGAGCCGCGAGGCGCCCATTTTTTTGCCAGGGGGCACCGAAAAATGGCAGAGGGCCACACCTTCCCACTTTGGAGAAACCGGCTTGAAACTGTTTTATACAGAATACAACCGCAAAATCAATAAAATTAAATGTTTCAGAAAAATTCCACTGAGAAGTTTACTGGTTTTCCCTAAACACCATATTGTGTACGTATGTATGTAAGCATTGGCGCAAATGTCAGAGAGGGCTAAGGGTGCTCGAACCTGCCCCCAATATTTCGCAGACTATACCTTAAAAACATTCAAAATGTATGCCACTATCAAAATAACTACTGGGCACCAGAAAATAGTATTGACATCCCCAATGTTAAGGTCAGATGTGCGCTGATGAACGTACAGTCACAGGCAGAAATAAGTTGACAGAAAACGAACGCAACAACGTTTGTTTATAAACGAACGCAACAACGTTTGTTTATAAACGAACATCGCAACGTTCGTTCACAAACGAACGTAAAAAAATTCCTTCTAAAATATGATAAATTTTGTTCACGATTATTTTTCATTTGTCAACAAACGTTATCATGTTCCTTTCGTTTTACGTTCGTTCGCGTTCCAGGTTCGTTTTTATGCACTTATTTTTGTCCGTAACTGTATTTATTTCAGAAAGAAACTAATCACCATTGAGGTTACTCGACAGTCAGTCAAATCCTAGATAAAACATGTGATTGTATTCCAGCTATACGTTAAACGTCTGCATACAGATAGGTGTATGTAGCAGGGTTTTTGCACCTGTTTGTGCAATCTGCACTTTTGAAATGGGTGAGTTAAGTTTTGATTTTGGTGCAAAAGTGCAATTTTCACTTTGCGATTTGGGCCAAAATTTGAGAAAAATGGTCCAAAAAGCGCAAAACTTTTTGATATGTGAAACGTTGGTACTTGATAGTCGACATGACACTGCTACATTAAGTTTATACTTTTAATTTCAGAATCACCCCATCATCTGCCACTGCAACACCTGGAGCGGAATCAAACCAGCATGGAAATAACGGGATGGGGGACGAAAATTTTTTAACATTTTTAGCAATTTTTTTGTAGCAACGCACCCCCTAACCCCCACCATTCTCCCCTCCCAATTTATGTGACTTATTGCAAGCTTAAAACAGCAAGTAGGTGTTGATTTATACGCCAAATCTGCACCTATTTGTTGTTATGTGGCAATATTGCATTGCACTTATTAATAATTATTAAAATATGAGTAAAAAATACGTGGATATTTCGCACCGGCCGAGCCCAAGATTGCTACCGGCTATAGCCACGATAATGAAGATGATGACACTCAACCTGTCGAGCTTGAGCCATCACCTCCGAAGAAGGCTAAGAACAACCTGCAGGCTTTGGAGTTTGTCACAGTGCTTTATGATCCGATGTCGTCTTTGGTGATGTTTCCACGCTGTGATTCAAGGACTCCGGCCACACTGGGCACCAGCTGACTCCAAAATTTTGTTGTGTTCAAACTAACAAAACAATGTTATGTTTCAAATGATTGAAAATTTACACTTTTGAGAAATGGGATTACACTTTTAACTTGAGACAAAAATAGCAATTTTTTTGACTGAAACAAAAATTTCATTTTGGCTCCAGTGAAAAAAACCCTAATAGTAAGATTACAGCGTGTTGAATAAGGTTATCAACATCGCCCATCGACGGTAGAGACCTAATATCCAATGCGAAAATTTAAAAATATATTGCTCCCTTTAAAGCAGGGAGTAACCGGAATTCCGGTTCCGGCGAAAATCGTATTCCGGTTGCGGTTCCGGCAAAGGGCAAAAACCATACCGGAACCGGAATTCCGGTTTAAAAAGTTTGTTTGAAATTTTCCACGTTTTTTGCTTCATCTGTGATCCAAACATATGTAATATATTATACAATGATCAAGCTACAATACAACCAAGCAAAAGAATATTAACTAAACAATTTGCCGTTTGAAACGTAAGTAGGGCAAATAATTTCAGTAGGAATTTTTCATAATAACCTGCAGGAGTTTGTTAACAAATCAAAGCCAGGTCGTTGCTTGTAGCAGCTATTTTACACATCCAGAAGCCTGTGCGGTACGTTTCAATTAAACCGGTCCAATTCGGTAACAGAGTATGGCTAACGCAGAAATACTTAGGGTATGCCTGGCTAACATAAATTGCTTCAAGAACCCGCCAATGCGCTTGTAAACTTGGTAAATCAGTCTAAATTGATGTAAACTAACATTATCTGCAACGCAGCTAGAAACTGCTTTCTTGGCAAAGAACTGTATTTATTGAAACTGTGCGAGCAGCATCACAGTGTGTCTCATTTATAGCATTCTGATAAGAAAGTTATCAACATTATCATCTAACCTACGGGCACTGTTTGTCCAACGCTAGCCTAAATAGTGTACCTGATCAGAAAATTACCCTCTATCTATTATTTTCTCTTAGAATCATATAAACCAAATTTCAAGTTTCCTACAGAACATGTAACAAACGTATGTGTAGTAAGGGGAGGCGACTGGAGACAGAGCGAAACTGTGTATTCTACGCTCCAAGCTTTGTAATCATATTCGATTTGACGCAGTATACGCAATGGTGTATAGTGGAAGACATTTTTTGCTCTGGGTGTCCAAAAATCGACATATTTTATCGATAAATAAACATTATTAGCTTCCTCAGTCTCTTTAAAGTTTCAGAAAGGCAATAATACATTAAGTTTAATGTAAACGTTATTTTTAATGCATTTTAAATCCACTATACCTTGACTTCCTTCATCTGTTTTACTATATATATTTCGAAGACCAAGTTCCGATTCCGGATCCGGTTTAAATGGACGGTTCCGGTTATTCCCTGCTTTAAAGGTATTGGCTATGTAGATGGTTCAAATTGACATTGGCTTCCAATGATTCTCAAAATCTTTGAAAGTTTCCAGAGCTAAACAGAGTGAATGTATAATTAGGCATAATAAATGAGATAATTATATCAACGCTATATACAGTCCCGCAAAAAATAACTGTCGCTCGCACGAGACTAGCTCGAAATAAGTTTGTTCTAAAAATAGAATTTAGTATTAATTTAAGTAGCTTCAAATTATCGAGCTAGCCACTCGCTCGAAATACGACAACCATTTTTTGCACTTACTGTAGCTTTTATCAAAACACGACTGTCAAACTTTTTTGTTGTCATCTATTATAGCTTGAGAATAATTATTGGACTAATGCGAGAGTAAACTTAAATTGACCCCGGCAACCATCCTATTTTGTATTTTTGGGTAAATTTTGTTATGGAACGCTTTTTGGTCAATTGAAATTCGACGTAAAACCGTTCGCGAACACAGCGCTCCTGATTGAAATCGAACCATTTTGTGTTCACGAAAATTGAAGTAAAATTATCCAAATGTTTGAGAACAAATATTTGTCTTTTTGATTGTACGTCACTTTTGCATTAAATTTGTTCGCGAACACTGTATAATCCAAATTTAAATGATAATACATTAAGGAACATAATTTCCGCCAACTGAAATAGCCAAAATTCTGTTCAAACACAAGGTCTAATTTCTGGCACTTGAATTTGATTTCGCCAATTTTCGGTTGGCGAAAAACCGAATGAAATTAAGCCTGTTTCCCGTAACAAGTGTTTGCGATTCGATATCGGTAATGACGGAATAGTATTGTTGGCGGGGTCACGTTAGGTTTACTCGCGCATAATTTAGTATAGAATACGTAACTGCACAGTCCACTGCCGTCTCCATTCTGTGAAAGAATGAGAAATCTGTGGCCCTCCTAATGCGACGTTCCAGTTATAAATTGTGAAAGTTTTGCCCTGTATGGTCACTATGTACATACGCGCTAGAAATGACCGTCGCATTGCGAGCAAAAGGGGGTTCGAGCGAGTCCTGCACGAGTTTCGACCAAGGAGCTTGCTCGAGATTTGGAAACTATTCAGATTAATAGTAAATTCTATTTTAAGAACAAATCTATTTTGAGTGAGTCTCGATCGAGTAGTGGGCGACGGGCAATCATTTATGGCGGGTACTGTACCTTACCATGGTGTATGGTATTCAGCAGGACAAGACCACAGTGGGGAGACGGGAGAGACACCTCAGTTTACAAATTCCCCGATGTTCGTGAATTTTTCCCTCATGTCCGCCCACATCTCTCCGCCGAAACCCTCCATGCTCAACTAAATCCAAAAATTTTTAAATGTCGAAATGTATGTTTTTTGTATAAAATGTTTTTTAAACATTGACTACCACTATTTCTAATGCTAAAACGCCGTTTTTAGCTTGAAAATACATGCACGGCAGTAGAGCGACACAAAAATAGGGAAATATTCTATATTTTAAACAAAACTTAGTCCCCTCCCACTTATTATACAATGTAAAGGACGGGGTCACCAAGATCATACAATATATTAAAGTGTATAATAGCATCAAACTATTATATTCAATGTCGTAAATGTTACGTAAACTCATTAACTGTTCTACGTGAGGCGCTTAACCATATCTCTAGCTACATGGCACGTTTATTACGCGAAAACAACAGTATAATCTTCCAAGGACGCTGTCGTCGTCACTGAATGGGATTTGGTTGTGCTATGGCACCATACAGAAAAGTTGACGTTGTTTTGGACGCAATATATAATCATTTAAAAAAGTAGTATTTTGCTGTACACTATAGCATTGATGGTGTTACGCGGGCAGTAGTCTACAAAGCTACGTAGCTTCTACACGGCGAGAAACTTATAAATGAACGTGGTATAATTCGGAGAGACGGCGCCAGATCTTGGTGAATCTGAATTGGGGAAAGGCTGGTTGAACGGGGCCTTCAACATAAACAAATTTTCCAAATTCAGTGTTTTAAGGAAAAACGCTAAAATTGTAAAAAGTGTCCTCGAAAAATCGCTCGCGACTCGGTCAAACTCGCTCGCTCGAAATGATGCGGCTCGCAGCAATAATTTCTGGCGCGTTTGTTCAATATTGGGCATTCAGATACATTATAGCTTGAGTTATTAATTATAATAAATGGCAGCTATAATTCATGCCTAAACCACATATATTTGCACCGCCTTTATTCCAACCTACGCCAAGCAAGGTTGTTGAAACAACGGTGTCGTCTTGATGTTAGCATGGTATTTTAAAAAGATATCGAAGTCCCAAATTGTAGATGAGTGTGCGGTTGCTGATCTCCAGTTTCGTGAACAACAGCTGCTGAAGCACAAGCCGTGAAGAGATTAAATTCCGACCAGAGAAGTCTGCTTTACCTTCCGAGCAAGCAGCCAACGTTACCGAGTTGTGAACGGATGCCGTTTCCGACAAGAGAAAATGCTCGTACCCATATTAGAGGTGGGCACACTGAAGGAACGTCGCCTTAATCTCTTTCTCAAAAAGATTATGAGTACCAGAGGGATCGAACACGCGACCCCGTGATTGTGGAACTTGCGCTCAAACCACTAAGTCATAAGCCCTCGTTAACATGGTACTCTAGATAAAATGTCAGCACATTTATCACTAAAAATTCACCGTTATAACAATATACCGTGCGACCATAACACGGTTTAATTAAATTTCTTGGTTTGAAAAGCATTAGTAAGCGCTCATTAATATTTCCTAACATCAAAGCATTGCACGAATTGTAGTTCGTAGTATATAATTTATTATGTTTCATAAATTTTTATATTATGTTGATATACTGGCTGCTCCACAAGGGGGGTGGCAGTACTGTCGAGCTACCCCAGAATTTCGGCGGCTCCTCCAGGTAACGAGCACCCCCAGGTATTTTCAGGTCACACCAAAAATGATGGTCTTAAAAAGAAACGGTTATAACAATACTCAACATTACTGCTTATATTACGACTATTTATGACAAAATACTAAGTAAAACGAAGTTCAGGCGGCACAAACGCGTTTTCAGTGCTTAAGCAATAAATATGCACCAAAACAACAATAAAAATGTTGTAAATACTTGAAAACACAAAAAAATGCAATTAAAACCAGGGGGTACAATATGTCCCTCAGGTAAGTAGCGGGGAAATTCCCTCTGCTATTTCCAGTTCCCCCAGCTTGATGCTGTGAGGGGCAGCAAACCCCTCCCCCTGGAAAAAATTGGTCCCGTTGAGAGGCCAGATATACTTAAAGAAATTGCCAGCTCCTCCTGCTGCTTTGTCACAAAATTACGTTTTGGTTGGTTATTTGGTCATAACTTGAAAGTTTGGATGTATTTGAGACAACTTTTTATCCAGTACCTGACCTCATAAGCAATGTTACCCAAGGGTATATTATTTCCTTTTTCATTTTTTCTAGCGGACTATGGGGTCAAAATTTTTGAACCGCAGGAAGAAGTTATGTCGTCTTTTTGTTAAGTACGTCATAATCTAAGTTATCGGTCATTAACACGGTTATGTTTTCGTTGGATTCCCTCAAAAATTCACAGCTGGGTCTTCCATAAACGTAAAAACCACAATGTGGGGTGCAAAACCAACGTAATCTTGGTTAAACTTTGAAGGGCCAGTCTATCCCTGGATCACAATAATTTGAGAGCATTTGGATATGCTTCTTTTATCGTTTTCCTTATTGTGGTCATTAAGCGTTTAGCTTTCCTCAAATATTGTGCGCTGTTAGCACTAGTAACTAATGGTGGCCCCATACCTTCGTACCCATAGAACCATAAAGCGCACAGCAAAATCAACACCAGCAATTCAGCCGCCCAGGACGTCAGAACAAATTTTCAAATTTTGGGTAGAGGACCCTCGGGCGTGCAATACCTCAAACCCCATGAACCGGAGCCTTAATTGGAAAACAAAAATAAGAGCCATCGGCATTTATCATTTTACTATAAACTAAAACCAAGCAGAGAAAAAATTCGAAAGTTAAGAAAAATAACATTGCTTCCTTGAAGGGAACTAAAATGAGATAAAAAACCTTTATTTTGCTATCTGTACCCGAACCTTGGAGGTGGAGCACACCCCCGTGTCTATGGAACCATGAGTCACAGAGCAAAACCATCACCGGCAACGGGTCTTCCGAGCTCGAAAACCCTCAAGTTAAACTTTTCAGCCGCCCAGGACGTGAGAACAAATTTTGGAATTCTGGGTCGAGGAACCACTGGGGCACCATACTTCAAACCCCATAACACTAGAACCGAAGTGTTACTCCAAAAACAAAAAAGAGACATCAGCATCTATCATTTTACTTTGAAATAAAACCAAACAGAGCAAAAATTGTAAGGTTAAGATAAAAATAACCTTGCTTCCACGAAGGGTACTAAAATGGGGCCAAAACCCACATTTTGACCCCTGACCCCGTAACCAGATCCCAAATCAAAAAATGATCGGGCATGAACAGGTAAATCGACTATGCCGGTTCGAATGAGCAAAAGATCATGAAAATGGGTTAAGTGGTTCTCGAGTTATGGCCGATCACACACAGACACAATTTAAAAAATTTCACCCCTGCAGCACACAATCTCCACTACGTTCTGATAACTTCAGCTACAGGATTTGGATTTGGGTCGTCTTTTTGTTCAGTACGTCATAAGCTGAGTTACCGGTCATTACCTAAGATTATGTTTTCGATGGGTTCCCCAAAAATTCATAGCTGGGTCCTCCATAAACGTAAAAAAATCACAATACAGGGCGAATTATCTACGTAACCTTGGTTAAACTTTGAAAGGCCAGCCTATCATTAGTTTACATTTTGAGAGGACTTTGGAGATAGTTCTTTTATTGTTTTCCTTATTGTGGTCATTAAGCGTTTGGTTTTCATCGAACAGGGTGCGCTGTTAACATAACCTTAGCTACGACTCGGCATGAGGAGCGTGGACCAGACCTAGCCGAAGACCAGTGGCTGCAAACCAGCGCGAAGAGGGAAGAAAGCCCATCGCGCCCATAGGCCGGGTTTCGCGCAAGTATACGGTGATACAAATTTTATATTAAAAGTTCATATCTATTTATATTTACGTTTTCGATTTATACTGCTTCCTCATAGTGCTCGTCAAAAACGAGTGTCAAGTGTTGAATACACACTGAAGAAAAATCAAACAAATTTATTCTGCGAACAAGTCTTGACCAAACCAAACTGCGCTAAAATTTTTCAAACAAAATCTTGAACACCATACAAACAAAAATAAATGAAATTTCTCGGAAGAACATAAAACGAACTTCGAGCGAAAACTGAACGAACAGGACTGTATAATGGAATTTTATGTGTCGCGCATAAATCTTTCTATGTCACTGTAGTACTGTACCATGGCCTCTATGTCACTAGTACTGTAGCATGGCCTCTCCACAGCAATATAATCAGGGTGTCAAACGTGAAATTTGAGGATTTTTGTGGTGACATTTTAGGTATTTCTGTGCCATCACGAATAGAGCGTTAGCGATTAGAACGATACGAATAGAGCTACTGATCCAGCTTTGTTGAAACTTGGTGGTTTTAGGGCCGGGATTTGGGTGGACGTCGCTACAAAGGAGAATGGAAATCAAGGTTGCGGTCCGTTGATACGGGATGGCGGCGGACCAGTTACACCACCCCGTCAGCGAAAAACCGGCATGTTGATAATTGACAGTTTCAGAATCTGAAAATTAAAAATATGTGTTAAGTAGGATTACGCAGAGCGGAAATTTTCTCAAAAGTTTAACTTTAGAAATTTTCTCCCATCATAGAGTGAAATTTGAGGAATTGCATAGCCAAATTTGAAGAATTTTACCTTTTTAGCCGAATTTTTGGAAATTTGAGGACGATTGGCCAATTTGAGGAAATTTGAGGACGATTGGCCAATTTGAGGAAATTTGAGGACGATTGGCCAATTTGAGGAAATTTGAGGAAGTGGCCGCCCAGTATAATAGTACCTGAAGGTATATGGGCTGGAAGCCGCAGTTCCAACCCAGGAACACCCGGTGGATTCCACCACGTCAGCTGACGGAACCGTTCCTCCTGGTGAACTGAGCTTATCAAATGGTATTGGATCTTGTTATATCCGTTATACTTACGGCTGCTGAAAAGTTAAACCGGGGAAAGTCAAAAAGTAAATGGTGGCCTGACCTGGGCAGCTCCAATATCGTGCCCCTCCTATTCTCCTGTGGCGACGTGTACGTATATTTTCAGCTGCAGCCAATGCCAATTTCTATCGTTTGCGACGTTAAAATAATTCATGTTATGAGTCCTAAAATATAGGGCTCCTTTCCATGATTCCCTCCCCAGCACGAATTTGGTCAATTTTTAAGATACAGAGTTGATTTTGGTGTCAATCGATTCATCTCGATGAGGCGGTTCAGAAAATACTCATCTAACCAACATACCAGAAATTTTTTTTTTCGATTTTTTGAGGTTCCAATTGTCCCCATTTGGGAACTCAAAAATTTTTTATTCGAAATATGGTCATATTGGGCACCATTTAACATCGAGGGAACATTGGGACCTCCAAAAAAATTTTCGGGATGTGGATAAAATGAGTATTTTCTGAACCGCCTCATCGAGCTGAATCGATCGTTACCAAAATCAGCTCTATATCTTCAAAATTGACCAAATTCGGGTTGGGGGATAAAGGAAAAGAACCAAATATAGTGCACTTATACTAGTTCTGATAAGTTTAAATAATTTTTGCATCAACCACAGGCTATACCGACCTGAAGACGTTGAATAATCAATCACCAAGCGATTTTCGTTATTCATGCGCTTGGCCAAAACAGCAAGGTTACGGCATACGTCACCGAACGCAAGTGTATATGTCTCGGCACACAGAAATTCAAATAAATACGGCCACAGTAACTAAAAAAATAATATACTGTTATCGGCACGAAATTCTGGATCGTTTCGATTAGCACCCACAATGGAGGGAAAGATAAACTTGCCTTGGTATCATAATAGAAAAATTTTAAATTTAACTGTGAGCCTAGGTTAATCTTAGTGTTACATATATGAAAACTATACGATCGATCACTCGAGGGGATGACAATTGACATAATCTGAAAATTCTTGACAGTCAAAGCTTTAGATATTGTGGTCGACGTACACGTACGACAATGTTATAAAATACAATTTAGCATCGAAATCGTAAATTGTGTGTACAGACTGGCTTTAATCTAATGCAGCTACTGACGAACAGTCCCAAAATTAGTAAAAAGTAAATATGGGCACTTTAGCGATTTTGTATTATCTTCAAATCTGTTTTAGAAATAAGAACACAGTTGTGAAATATCTGCCCACATCCAAAGGTTTTAACTAAATGCCAAGCGTCTAATATAAAAATTTTGTGGAAGAGTATGGCACTGGTTATGCTCATATATTATGCCTTATCCGGTGATGACATAAGCCAGTTTGGTGGAGCCCGTTTTTGATACCAAATAACATCTTTTCATAAACCTCAAAAACGTGCTTTGTGTTTTGATATAGATTCCAGTGATCCATCACAAAATTATATTACCAAAATTATTATATCTTTATCACGTTATATAAATACAACTACTTTGCATACTATAATAGACTTTCTCGAAAATTGACTAAAGCATCCTCAAAGTTTTGAAACTTCAGTTGAATATTAATTTTTCCATTGCTATAATAGACAGTGTATCCGTCGAAATATACCAATTTAAGTTACAGCTTGTTGATATACAGTATATTTCAAGAGACGTAATTAAGGCTTTTAGGGTTATAAAATATGCTACTGTCATCAGTATGTCAATTAGTTACTAGGGCTAATATTTTTGTGGGTTGTTGTCAATAATTTGGACTCCAATAAAATCTGCCTGTAAAGCTATGTAGCACCCTATTACAAAAATAAATATCACACATATATTAGTTGTTGTTGTACTTGACCGAATTTGCACCGCGACTTATAGCATTGACTAATATCGATGAAGTGTTCCCCAGCTTTACTCCATTGATACACTTAATTGTAACTTTTCCAGTAATAGGTTGTAAGTGAACTTGATGTCGTTCAAACAAATCAATCGTTCTAGGTTAGACACCAGTTGTGAAGAATCAGCAAGTACTGCATGACCTAATGTTACACTACTAGTTTTCGACATAGTAACATATATCAGGCTACAACAATTAGTTGAAAAATTAAGAAGTTGAAACCGGATTTGCACAGCGACATAAAGCATTGACTAACATGGGTGAAACATTCTCCAGTTTTGCTCCATTGATACACTTAATTGTAATTTTTCCATTATTCGGCTGTAAGTAAACTTGATGTCGTTGGAACTAATCAATCTTTGTAGCTTAGATACCAGTTGTGAACAATCAGCAAGTACTGCCTGATCTAATGTTGCGCTACTACTTTTCGACTTTGTAAAATAGATCAGGCAACAAGAATTAGAAGAAAAACTAAAAACTTGAAACCGAATTTGCACATACTTAAAGCATTGACTAACATTGGTGAAACGTTCTCCAGTTTTGCTCCATTTAGACACTTAATTGCAACTTTTCAAGTATTATCGCTGTGAAATTAAAAACTGGAATGATTTTTAGAGGCATACTCTGTAACCCCGCAGACCTAATTCCAAAACTTATTTAAATAACATTCAACAGTCGGGCTATTAGCCTCAGACCATAAATTAACTGTGAAACTGCTAATTTCATAATGAAAAACATAGAAAATCCACATATTTATATAAAATATTTAGAATTATTATTTTTTAATTAATAGACGCGGCTGCTGTAACCAACTCATATTTTCACGTATTATTATTATTAGTTTTCTATTACATATTTTAGGCTTCTGCGTATTATTTCAGGTGCATATATATTGGTTATATACAAGATCTATGTAGCTGAAAGATATACATTTTATTAGAGTTCCGTTTGCTTTTAAATGTTTCAAAATATAATGTGTAAAAACCAGGGAGTAACCGGAATTCCGCTTACGGCGAAAATCGTGTTCCGGTTGCGGTTTCGGCAAAGGGCAAAAACCATACCGGAACCGGAATTCCGATTTAAAAAGTTTGTTTGAAATTTTCCACGTTTTTTGCTTCATCTGTGATCCAAACATATGTAATATATATTATACAATGATCAAGCTCCAATACAATCAAGCAAAAGAAAAGATTAACTAAGCAATTTGACGTTTGAAACGTAAGTAGGGCACATAATTTCAGTTGGAATTTTTCATAATAACCTGCAGGAGTTTGTTAGTGAATCAAAGCCACGTCGATGCTTGTAGCAGCTATTTTACACATCCAGAAGTCTGTGGGGTACCCTTCAATTAAACCGGTCCAACTCGGTAACAGAGTATGGCTTACGCAGAAGTACTTAGGGTATGCTTGGCTAATATAAATTTCTTCAAGAACCCGTTAATGCGCTTGTAAACTTGGTAAATCAGTCTAAATTGAAGTAAACTAACGTTATCTGCAACGCAGCTAGAAACTGCTTTGTTGACAAAGAACTGTATTTATTGAAACTGTGCGAGCAGCATCACAGTGTGTCTCATTTATAGTATTCTGATTAGAAAGTTATCATCATTATCATCTAACTTACGGGCACTGTTTGTCCAAAACTTACGGGTACTAGCCTAAACAATGTCCCTGACCAGTGATCAGAATATTACCTTCTATCTATTATTTTCTCTTAGAATCATTATAAACCCATAATTTCAAGTTTCCCACAGAACATGTAACAAACGTATGTGTAGCAAAGGAAGGCGACTGGAGACAAAGCGAAAGTGTGTATTCTACGCTCCAAGCTTTGTAAGCATATTCGATTTGACGCAGTATACGCAATGGTGCATAGTGGAAGGCATTTTTTGCTCTGGGTGTCCAAAAATCGACATATTTGATCAATAAGTAAACATTATTAGCTTCCTCGGTCTCTTTAAAGTTTCAGAAAGGCAATAATACCACTGCAATACATTAAGTTTAATGTAAAAGTTATTTTTAATGCATTTTAAATCCACTATACCTTGATTTCTTACTTCATCTGTTTTACTATATATAAATTTCGAAGACCAAGTTCCGGTTCCGGTTTAAATGGCCGGTTCCGGTTGCTGGTTCCGACAAATTTCGGTTCCGGTTATTCCCTGGTAAAAACATAAGGGGCAAGCCGTTATTTCTCGAACGATTGTTGGTTCCCTTTATTGCCGTTTGTGCCTTTGTTCGGAGTTCTTACTGTATAACTTTATTAAACAAAAGTTGTATATATCAAATAGTTCATATATGTTCACATCAAACATCTTCACTAATCATTTTGTCTTCGATGCATTTTGTGGTCCAGTCTTTACACGAAATGCTACTTGTTCAAAGTAAATTTCAAATGCTTCATTACGTTCTTCAAAAATATTTCGACGGTACTTTTCTTCTATTGAATCACAACGTTGTTCAACATCAATTCATTTGAATGTACCAGAAGAAAAGATTTCTTCGTTCAGTATTTCTAGCATTTAATCTGAAAACTATTAGTCATACTGCTGCCATCATTGACTTTATAGCAGTAGCTCTTGGCACCTGTGCAGTAAAACTCTGTGATGTATGCGCCGGGACTGAAAGGCCCTTCCAATGCGTTCTTTAAAACACGCAGAAACAGATTGTTCAAGCTCTTGTCCTTCGTTATTGTACTATATCAAACTGTCTGAGTCAGGATACATATTTTCGCCTGTACTTTTTCCATTAATCCCAGTATATGCAGCCGTGCAGGCGCTGTCGTACAGCATGCGATACGTATAGTTGAGAAAGCTGCAGGGGCTTCAATTTTTTTAAGCTTGTGCTTTACAAGCATCATGTTATCGCCGGCCATATCCACATTTATTACTTCGTGTCGTGGATGAGATGTGCTTTTCACGAAATCGCTGTAGATGACAAAATAATTTGCTTTTGCAAAATTCATGTTTAGACCAAAATTTCCCCTGAAACAATAAACGTGCAAATGTTACTTTTGATACATACATATATTAATATACCTGTACACATAAAACTATACATACCATGACATGTGCGTTAACACAACAGCAGTTTGCAAGAAAACCCGAACTTACAACAGCAAAACCTAACTAAAATACTTAGATTATTTAGAGCCACTTTTGTGATTGTATCCCATGATACTTTTTCATGTTGTCAACATCTAGTTGTATGTCTTCTTTTCCTACCATTGTTGAATGAATATTTCTCAATCTTTTTGTGACTGGCATTAAGCTGAGAATCCTGAGACTGGTCTTCAGGTTCACAAAGGTTTTAATGTAGTCTTTGAGAATCGTTTTCGATTCTTCTTTAAAGTGCCATAACTAGTAAATTTCAATCAGTATATAGTTTCTACAGAAATATATATACTGTTGATATACAAAGGACAACTTTTTTCAGCTTTACGTACTCCACTCCTCTATCAAAATAAAATTGTTTTTCATTTATATGTCTCGAATGACAGAACTTATTACAGTTCGTACTTGGACTATACTACGATTGTTACAAATATGTAAGAACAGCAGGTCCCAAGCAGTTTGCAGAAACAGGAACTTGAACTATACTTCTTTTTCTCTTGAAAAGAATCGAAGCTGCTTGAAGAGTTTGCAGTTTTGGATTTAGCCATTCCTGGCGAAGGGTATTCAGTATTATTAATATTACGCTTTAAGCCCTTGTCTCTAAGGTAGATTCAATTCTATCTAGCACCATTTCTAGTAAAAACTGATTCATCTTGACATATGGAATACTAATAGGATATTGCAAATTATTATTTTGAATGATGAGTATGAAGTAATTACATTGCTTAACATGTTTTGTTACCTAATGAAAAATTACACTCAAAATATTGTATAATTTTTTGCTGAGTTCCAATATATTTGTATCATCAAGGCTCTTAAAGATTACTGTTAGTAGAAGATTCCCGCTTTAAATTTTTTACTTGATCTTTTTTCAATAGCTTATGCTATAGTACTTGCTAAGAAACTCACGACCATTTGTGCTTGATATCCCTCGAGCCTTTGGTCGTTTCGATTCCATTGAAGAATGGCTACCGTAACCAGCGCTGCGCTTGAACGACATTGTTGATTTGAATCTGGTTGAAATTACAGCTTATATAGGGTATTTCTTCTTCCTTTTGAAATTTTTAGGTCATAAATTTTCTATTGTTAGTTATTTTTAAAACTATTTTTGCTTTTGCTGGAAATTATTTCATAAAAGCAGCTATTTTTGGAAGTTTGGTATTATTTCATCTCAAAATTACGTCAATTTTGTATTGGTTAACTTGCGTAATTTTACTGGTTTCTCTTATACAATTCAGTAATTTCTGTTTTACTTCATTCCGTTGTAGAAAATGTCTCAAAAGCGTATTCTTAATCTACTATGAACAGTGTTCTAAGATGGTTCGTCAAGATGTACAACTACAGCAACATCCAGATGTGCAAATACAGCAACAACAAGATGGACGATTACAGTAACACCAAACACAAGTTGTTAAAGATTCAATGCCTACTGTTGAACAAGATCAATCTGCTCAATTGAAATTTGTTTTGCCGAACAATTATCGTTAATTCAGAACAATAAATCCAGAAAGGCCGTGGCATCAAGGTTATTCGTCCAATTTTTGATAAACAATTTAGGAATCCTGATTGCTGTTCGCTATTTCATTCCAATGATGGATCTAAATACGACAGATTACGTTCCAAACCAGAGCGGTGACATTTTGGTGAAGCCTACGGCAGTTATTTCTCTGAATATGTTTGAAGCTCGTCAAGCATTGACAGTGGTCGAAAAAGTCTTGATACTGTTGAAAGAATGCGATGTATTTTTTAAATAATGTATATATTGCACACTTCATTTGTATATTTCTAAGCGGAAATGTTTAATAAATTGCTCAAAACGTTGTGGTATTACCCTACATCGGCTTGAGCATATTCTGATGTTGGCAGAGTTTATAGTGAGGCTAAGAAACATAAAAAGAATATCAAAAAGGCTTTTGGTGCCTCCTGGTTAGCTCATCAATCACTCTAAACACAAACAAAGCTGTCTCAAGAAAATTTGCTCGCCGTCATACTATAGCAAGGCTTGACTCGTTTTGGTCTTGCGACCTCCTGGATATTAGACTCCTAAAACACTTCAAGTCATTATTTTCTTCTATTTTAGGGTGTGTTGACAAATTTCTGCTTTTGCAAACCTTTAAAATCAAAACGTCAAGAAAGCGTTTGCGGATATGTTTTGGAACGTCACATCGTCAGCCTAGATCTAAAATCGTTGATAAAGGCTTATAGTTTAAAGCGAAAGCTATGAAGAATAGTTTGCAAAACAAAATACCCATGTGTATTTCACAACTGATGCAAACGTTAAAAGGTCGCAAAGCGGACACACTATTACACTTTTAAAGTATGCTATATCAAATGTATGTCGCGGAAGAATTGAAGCTTCATTCAATCTCTCGATAGGGAAGGGTCTAAATTCTCGAATAATGACAGTTTTAGGCGGAATTTCTCCGAATGAAGTAAATCCTTCCAATCGGGCTGGTATGTACCAACGCATATATACAGAGGTAAAGCGATTCAATCTCCGAAATTTAAAATTTGTGATCGTGTTGGGATTAAGTTGACAAAGACGCTATTTCCAAGAGGTCGCGACCTAACGTTTTCAAAGAAAATTCATCAAATTATCCCACATGCTCATCCTGCTACGTATCTTGTATTTCGGATGTAACTCAATCTTCTATCAGAAGTTTCAAGGCAACGGAGTTAGTTATTGTTCCTAATCCATAGGAATAACCCGATAGTGAGTATACCTATGACTACAAAGTAAAAGAGAATAATTTAATTACTTTTTAAGGCTAAAAACCTATAAATACTGCAGGAGTACTGTGGTAGTCAATTCTAGAATGTATACACAACTCCTATTTACTATATGGCTCAGCATGCGTGCATTCCTTTAAAAATATGTTTGCATGAGTGCGCCGAAAGACTACAAGACAATTGTTGAAAAAATCAAAACAGGTCGGCCTAACATGAAAATCGTGAAGAAGCCTCGGAGAGTCAAAAGACGCGAGACCAAAATTCAATTATTTTTCTTAGTATAATCTATATAATGCGCGAGTATGACCCCGCCAACCATCCTATTCTGTCATTACCGATATCGAATCGCCAACCCTTGTTAGACAAAACATGCTTTATTTCATTTCGGTTTTTCGCTAACCGAAAATTGGCGAAATCAAATTCAAGTGCCAGAAATTAGACCTTGTGTTCGAATAGAATTTTGGCGATTTCAGTTTGCAGAAATTATGCTCCCTAATGTATTATTTACATTTGGATTATACAGTGTTCGCGAACAAATTTAATGCAAAAGTGACGTCACAATCAAAACGACAAATTTTCGTTCTCAAACATTTGGATAATTTCACTTCAATTTTCGCGAACTCAAAATGGTTAGATTTCACTCGGGGCGTTGTGTTCGCTAACACTTTTACGTCGAATTTCAGTTGACCAAAAAGCGTTCCGTAACAAATTTTACCCAAAATACAAAATAGGATAGTTGCCGGGGTCATTTTAAGTTTACTCGCGCATAAAGCCGTAAAACACATAATTTTCAGCTTTTTCAAGAAAAATGGTGAATACGGTAGATACAGCTCATGTAGGCACTCAGCCTTGCAATATTGATAGCTTGGCATGATCCGAAGTTCCCTTAGTTCAAAATGCCGTTGAGGAACCAGTGTTCAAAGAATTTACATTTATGTCATGTCTCCCTAATGCAAATAACTGCACTCTCACATTTGGGCTAAAAAGGATCCAAACTGGTGTGTCGATTTAGTTTGGTTTTATCTTACTAAACATAAAGGTTTTGAATGGTAATATGCATCCTATTGAAGTTGACGAGTAGGTAGATCCATGCGATCTGCCAGAAAATTCTCTGTTTTTAGATCTCGAGTTAAGCATAAATATTAATTACCCCTGACGGATCAAATTTTGCTTATATGAATTATGTGTTGGCGTTGCTAAATTTAGAGAAAAGTGATAAAGTGTCCTATAAAGATACAGTTTTCTCTTTTAATAGTTAGTAAGATAACCAGGGTTGAGGCAACGACGACCACAAGAATGAAATTTGTGTTAAAGGTTTGTGTTACATTTGTGATAAAGTGTCCTATAAAGATACAGTTTTCTCTTTTAATAGTTAGTAAAATAACCAGGGTTGATACAACGACGACCACAAGAATGAAATTTGTATGTAAAACCATTCAACTATGTATTGAATTCCAGTAGATGCCTACTAACTGATTGTGAGTTGCAAACAAAACTATCACGGCAGGCTCACAATTTTTGTGGTTTTTGATTGAAAGGTAAATCTTATATTCAATATGATAATGTTCAAGTATTTTCTAATTTCGTTAAACCCACTTTGACATCTCTGCAGGAACAGAATAGAAGTCTTGCAAGCCTTAAGTAGTTAATTCCATCTTCAAGACACACATTTTATGATCACATAAGTCACAAAAAATGACCAAACACGTCATCCAAACAATGGACACTAATGCTTGCCGGCAGCATGCCTAAACGTATATATGCTTCCATGGTAAGGAAAAATATTGCTCAAGACATAGATATACTCAATCCTTATGAATTTATTCGCATCAATGTAACCAATTTTACTCTGTCCAAAAATGAGCAACCAACATTTACAATTGAAGATATCTCTTCTTCGTTTGATGGCAAAGGTTATACTTTAGACCCGTTTTAAATGTTTTGTGGTCTTGAATTTGCAAATATAAAAGTTTGGATCTATCCTACGATGATTTTTCCAAGAAGATATAAGATTTGGAAAGCTAATTTAACAACTTCAAATTTTAGTGGCTGTGGAACATTTATTGAGAGTCCAAGCCAAGGTTGTTTGAAGACGAAATAAACCTTTGGCAAGCCAAGGCATGGTGTGTTACGCATTGTGCAAAGAATCAAGAAATTTGTTGTTTCAATCCAACAGAATTCCAACGTATGCTTACTAAAATTCTCCCCTTCCCATTCCTTCCTGGGCTTAGGGGTTTCCACCGCAACTGCACTGCGATAACGCAGCGCAGTTATTGTTAAGAAAATTTTAATATATAAAGTATAGTGTTGCGCAGTTATACAAAATGGGTTTCTTAATAAGGTTGAAATTGATTCCAGGATTAAGCTTAATATCAGAATCCTTCTAGTTGGCGAGTCAATGTCTGGCAAAACCGAGTTTTTCTTCCGACTTTTGCAGAAATTGCTATGAAGCAACATTAGATAACATACTATTTTCCTGCGAGGTTTATCAACCGATCTGCCAAATTTAAGGAGATTTTGCCTTGTATTTTATCAGGAACTGCCTTTGGAACAGTCAGAAGCTATTAAGAATGTACAAAACATTTTAGGCAAACAAGTACAGTTGTCTCATAATGGATGACGTGAAAAACAAAGTGATAAATTCTTTATAGTGTATGGGACTATTCATAAAGTACAGTCATCACACAAATAGCCGTTTTAGCGTTTATTCAAGCAATGTATTTGAAAGGCAAATACAGTGTCACAATTATCCACCAAATTAATATCTTTCTTCTTTCGTGTCTCAGAGACCTTAGGCAAGTTTACACATTTGCTCACTGTATCTTATCTTTCAAGGCTAAAATCTTTATGAAGATGCTTGAGAACACCACACAATCTGTACCTGTTGGTTTAATTTGGGTCAACCTATATTTATAGAACCACCTCTCTTCAAATTTCGCTCTTTATTTCCAAGTGACTATCCAAATCATAGATATTACTGTTTAATATTTCTTATTAGTGATGTCCATGGAACGGCTCGGACGGATTTTAAAATTTGCCGACAAAGCGCGCTCCAGACTAATGAGATTTTTCTGATCACAGCTGAGAATTAAAAAAAAATTTCCCAAAATAAAATTTGCAGGGAATAACCGGAACCGAAATTTACCGGAACCGGAACCGTCCATTTAAACCGGATCCGGAACCGGAACCGGAACCGGAACCTGGTCTTCGAAATTTATATATAGTAAAACAGATGATGGAAGAAATGAAGGTATAGTGGATTTAAAATGCATTAAAAATAACTTTTACATTAAACTTAATGTATTGCGATGGTATTATTGCCTTTCTGAAACTTTAAAGAGACTGAGGAAGCTAATAATGTTTATCGATCAAATATGTCGGTTTTTGGACATTCAGAGCAAAAAAATGCCTTCCACTATACACCACTGCGTATACTGCGTCAAATCGAATGTGCTTACAAAGCTTGGAGCGTAGAATACACACTTTCGATCTGTCTCCAGTCGCCTCCCTTTACTACACATACGTCTGTTGCATGTTCTTCTGTAGCAAACTTAAAATTATTGGTTTATATGATTCTAAAATAAAATAATAGATAGAAGGTAATTTTCTGATCAGTGTTCAGAGACACTGTTTAGGCTAGCGTTGGACAAACAGTGCCCGTCAGTTAGATGATAATGATGATAACTTTCTAATCAGAATGCTATAGATGAGACACACTGTGATGCTGCTCGCACAGTTTCAATAAATACAGTTCATTGCCAAGGAAGCAGTTTCTGCTTGCGTTGCAGATAACGTTACTTCAGTTTCACCTGATTTACAAAGTTTAAAGCGCACCGGCTGGTGCTTGACGCAATTTATGTTAGCCAAGCATAGGCTAAGTACTTCTGCGTAAGCCACACTCTGTTACCGAGTTGGACCGGTTTAATTCAAATGTATCCCACAGACTTCTGGATGTGTAAAATAGCTGCTACAAGCATCGACCTGGCTTTGATTTAACAAACTCCTGCAGGTAATTATGAAAAATTCCCGCTAAAATTATGTGCCCTACTTACGTTTCACACGGCAAATTGGTTAGTTAATCTTTTCTTTGGCTCGGTTGTATTGGAGTTTGATCATTGTATAATATATATTACATATGTTTGGATCACAGATGAAGCAAAAATGTGAAAAATTTCAAACAAAATTTTTAAACCTGAATTCCGGTTCCGGGATGGTTTTTGCCCTTTGCCGGAACCGCAACCGGAACACGATTTTCGCCGGAACCGGAACCGGAATTCCGGTTACTCCCTGAAAATTTGGTATTGAAAGTTGCGTGGAATCTCTTATCATGTTATGATAACATTTCGCTAAACATGAAGTAAGCCAAAACTGCCTCTAAAAATAAGCCTCAACAATTCTGGTACAGTGTTGGAAAATTTTATGCTTATTAGGTGAAAATAGATTTTTAACTGAGTCGGTCCGGACCATAGACCGCAGTCCAGCCCGGATAGAAAAATTTGCTTAAGCTTGCTGTCACCAAATCAAGATAACAACTGGAAGAAAATTTAATGAGCTGATTTCATTTTCCTGGCGCGTGTTCGAATGTCTGCAGCTTTTTTGCCAAATAATTAAGAGATAATAGTGATTATAAAGCTGAGTGTAATGAATTCTGTCTTTATAAACTTGAGCGGTCCAATAGTTTTGCGCATCTGTAGATCGATGCAGCATTGACTGAATTAGATAAACTTTCCTGAAAGAGTCCACTGCGCTATTCCATTCGTAATTATCAGGAATGGAAATTGTGTTGCAGTATGAGTAATAATTTGAATGCCAGCTGACCTGGCTCGTTAATGTGTTCATTGGGATTGTTGCAATCAGGACAAAAGATATCGCTAGCACCAGCCTGTGCATTATCTTGAGCTACGTCTTTAACAAAATGTCCAACTGGATTTGCGCTCAATCATAAAGTAAAGATAGTTTTTCAACATTTCCTAGACCTAAACGTTTCTTGGTATCACAGTGATAGCACTATTGAGCAAAATCGGAAATTGGTTTAGACGAATGACTGTAATATATTGGATTATCAGAGTATCTTCCTGTTAGTAGAAACAACCCAAATTATTTAGGCTGATAAACTGTAAGAATTTAGAACTGCAGTAGCCAAGTTAGTTAATACCGCGGATTTCTGGTAATGTACATAGGACACAACCCAATTCTAATCTAATTTTTGATCCAGGTTTAGTCTTAATCACCCCTCTAAAATCAGTAAAACGTTTTCATGCATCCCTCATCATAAATACTATGAGCAATGGAAATGTAGCGGTGAACCGCTACCAATGTTAACGACGATCGTACCGTTCGACGATGGCTATTGTTGCTTGCCGAAGCATTGCCGTTTAATTTGTGTGCACTGAACTGCTTCCAGAGTGGAAGGTATCTAGGCATACATCTAGCTTGACATAACATAAATATCTTAACTCATACATACTTAATGGTTATTGAGTGGAGCTCGGCGAAGCGTTTTTATTTTCTGTCTGGGAGCAAAAAAGTCGATGTCCGTTCGTCTTTCATGGATCTCAAGAACCGCTGAACCGATTTAAAAAAAACTTTTTTTGTTTCAAAGCCTATCATGTCAGAGTGTGTACCTGATATTTGGGATTAAAAAATTTTGAGTGGTTAATTAGTAATTAGCAAATTAGTTAACCTTATGCAGCTAAAATAGAGAATTTTGCAATATTTATGTTATTTATTGAAATAGAATCGTTTCGATCAAACTATTATAGGGTTTTTGGGTCGAAGAATTTAAATATAATATTTTTACCAATGATAAAGCCCTATGCAATGTAGTTACAAGAACATAAAATTGAATACATTCATAATGCCACAGCCCAAGTTCCGCTCACAAATGTAGTTCCACTACCGACTAGTATGTAAGATGTTTGACAGAGCATTTTTTGACTTGGAAACAAGTTCAGAAATTTCAGTTGTCGAATTTTCATACAGATTTAGGGTTTGCGTCCTTTATTTGTCAATTTATTTCTACCTATTTATCATCTACAAACAATTACTTTTTATCTTGTATGATTACTTAAAATGGACCGTGTTGCTTTCCTATAGCTGCTTCAACCTATAAGGATGCTTACAAATTCTGTCCCGCGAATAGAGTTCTGTATTGAAAACAGTCTAATAACATTGCAATACTACTATTTCTGACCTGCTAAGCCCACAGTTATCGCTGAACGTTCATCTCTTTTATCCAAATCATCTGTCAGTGTATTGAGTGAAAACACTACCTTTTCTGATGTCATTAAGCCTTTCTTGTCCACAGCATCTGAGCCTGCTCATGTTGAGACTGGCATAGTAACCAGTTTCACATACAATATTAAATTCACCTAATACCGGTTCTAAGTCTCACTGTCAAGCAGTTTCTTCGATGCAAGGTACAACTCAGATTGGTTCAGTTGCTACGCCTGTAATCTTCAAAGCTAAACGAATTTTAGAGCAGTGAACAAAATTTATCACTAAGCGTCTTTTGCAATTGACGCTGCAGAAATGCTACACCATTCATCGTTCATTAACATAATGACATACTGCTAAAACAAAAGGTGCAACCGTTAAGTTAATAAGTGAGTCTCTTCTGTTTTCAGCATTTTGCCTGACATCCAAAGTTACTTTATTAGTACCGCGAGCAGTACTACGACTGCAAGATCTTCCACGACAACATTTATTACCTCGACGACGTAATCAATGACATCATGAACGAGTGAGTGTGGTAACCTGATTTAACCCTTCCAGGACTGAACTTTTTACACAACACCAAGACCTGAGGGTGGCCTGTAAGGCCCATTGTGGCATACATGTCTAGTGTGCGAGTTTAACATGAGTAAATTAAAAACTCTCAACTGCCCAACATAGACAACGTCTAATATACTTATAAACGAGCAAAATAACCAATTCCAAACAACATTTCAAATAATATTTTGATCAATAAACGTCATATAGTCACCGATATTAATTTTATTGACATTCTCGGCTGCAGACATTTGTCGAAGAATGTTCACCGCAGACATTTCTGAAGCAAACGCAGCAGGTGCGATGTATCTTGCGCTTTAGCTTAGGTGGGCACTTAAAGCAAGGTTTTCTTCTAGCTGGTTGGGGTTCTGAAATGCCGACATAGAGTGCAGTTGCGCGGGAGACTGACGCTAGCGCGGTCAACCAATCGATATAAACGTAACAGTTGGAGTACAATGATCAAATAGGCTACTATTACTACCCATTCAACGGATAAATATATGTGTAAACGTATATATATGATTTACCATGTCCGTGAACACTACGGTACTTGATCATATTTATAACGAAGAGAAATTTCATGAAAAAATATAAATATATGGTTTTACCACAATAGTGACTTTTACCTCAAAACAGGGTATGTTCGCTAGTGTTCTGCAACAACACTAATTCGTTTCAGGAACCTACCATGTGCGGCATTATAATAAATAGCTTAGCTGTTTGCGATAATTCTGCTAAGACTTCTTGTGAAATACCAGACGAGTTAGTTAGTAGTGTAGTCAGTCACATACCGCATGAAAAAAAGAGGATTAATTAAATACAAAACCTTTTAAAACACTGGCAATTATCTGAGAAAGATGCTAAAACTATCCTATGAACAACTGATATACCTGCGTGGATCTCGTGCCGCGCGCTGATCCATAATCGTTACGCCGAAACATTTGATCGCCGCGATTGTCGGCTCATGAAAACGATTTGGTCGTTCACCGCGCAGCGTAATTCAACGGCTTTATAAGACTTTCAGCAACGGCTTTTAAACAGTCTAATCGCGGCATATGAGGACGCGCTGAAGAAGAAGCGGCAGTCATGCACTTTCGTTCTCGAAATAAAACATGGGCATTAATACAGGCTATATCGAGAAGATTTCAGAACATTGTCACAGTCCAGCGCCGTGACCTGCAGTTGCAAGTATAGTTGCATACTTTTTGGCCGAGAGAATCAACCCCAGATTTTGTGGCGTTGTAGTACAATATAACCTCAGGTTTATCGTTTTCGCCATTTTCAACGGAGTCGTGGACCTTAGTTAAAACAAGAACCGGTGGCTTTGAGTGTTTATTCTTGTCTGAAACAAGGATCGGTTTATCGCGAAAAGCATCCATAACGGAACCCTGTTATCGCTGTTCTTTCTTCGCAGTCATTGGATGCAACGCCATAGAATGATTTTTTTTCGATTTGCCATGATCGGGCCAACGAACGTGAGCCATTTGGGAAGCAAAAATTCAGCTAATCGACACCTGCAAAATACCGATCTGAGGTGATATTTCTTCCCGACCCATATAAGGATTTGACTAAATCAGTAACAATGCGATAACCAAGACCATGCTCAGTTGAAATATCACCACGGCCCAATTAACGAATCAAATTGTAACAGTCGCGCGAATCAAACTAAGCAGCAACCCACAACTTTTGGCCAAATTTCCCGAGTTTGCTATGCATGAATTGCCTAAAAACACACTTTGCTCTGAATTTCACAAGTTGCACGTCAACGGTGATACATTCTTTAGGATTATACAACTAGCTGCGTCGTCAGCGAATATATCAAAAACCTATCGCAGTGAAGCGAATTTGTCGTTTTCACGGCGGAATTGGCGGGTATCTGCATCATCGAAACAAATGAATTGAACGGGTAGCTTGAATCTATCCCGGGACGCCGTTGCTCGAAAATGGAATATCTGTCTTGCATCCCATAATCGCCGAACTGCGCATTTGTTGAGCTTGAAGGTGCCTTGTACCAACAGGAGACCAATAAACGCTTAGACCACTTCACGCAAGAAAGCCATTATCACCAAAACGGCGAACATATGGATTATTAGGTTTGTCAATGGACAACTGCTAATATTTTTGATTTGTATACTGTAAGATACTTCCCATCATTGTTGGCGGAAGCAAAGGTGAAATGCATCGCGTGGCTCGAGCAAGTTGCTAGGAACTAATACGGTAGGACCGGGCTTTCATGCATTACATTTTCAGCTGGAGTTTGTCCTCTTTGACTGGAAAGACGACTTGTCCAAACAACACCAGGTGTTTTAGTTTCATAACTATTGATATTTAGTGTTTTTTATGCTTTAAGTGTTGTGCTCATTTTTTATTACTAAGTGTTGTGCCTTTTTCTGTTGAAATAACATATGCTTTCGCTTACTTATGAATATTTAAGTCCAAGTAACTCTGAGGAGCGTCACGTTGTAACGTCAGAAAGGGAAACAGCTTAGCGAGAGGTTCGGAGAAATCAGCCATAAGGACATAACCTTATGCTAAGGCTAAGACTTACACTTTATATATCGAGAACAATATGACATATTTTATTTACTCTCCTCAGTGTTACTATGTTCAATAATGATTGGCTTTCAGGCTGCAACTGTACTAAAGTAGTCTACCATTATACAGTGATTTATACAACATTACATTTATCCAATTTTCAGCGCTTCAACATTAAAAGACCTTATTTAGCTTCTTCGATAGCCCACATTAGCTGAACTGCTTCTTAAATCTGCAATTGAGCACTGCCTTTTAGTCAATTTTTATTGATTTTGTGACAAACATAAGCCAGTTTAGTCTCGTGATATTAAAGCAATATTTAGAATTTTTACCGAAATATTTGCGATATTTGTGATCAAGATTAGCTGGACGAACCACGTGATATTAAATCCAAAATTTGCAATTTTGTGAAAATATTTACGACTATGGTTTTCAAAGGAATCTAGGCAATCCCGTGAAGTTAAAATCATTTGCAGATATCAGAATTTTGTTATCCATATAACCTAGGCAGACCGTGTGAAATTAGAATCAAAATATTAATAGCCATTATGTTATTGTCTATGATCATTGTCTATTAATTGTTTTTGAAGCTGGAAAATTATTTTATTTTGGGGAACTTCAATGGTTGACTGCCCTTAACGCCAAAAACACAACTTTTTGCGCCGCCGGGGTGACTATAACATGACAGAAAAATGTTTCTTTCAGTAAGTATACAAATGTTTAAAAGGATTATCGCTATCAAAAAGCCTGATTACAGCTATAAATATAGCATCAAAAATATTACGTCGATCGTAATATATATACTATTATATCAATATTGTATATTACGTCTTCGTTAATTGGCTTTTGTTTGCTCGTATATCATTTGTTTTGCAACTGAATTCAAATTTTCCAAGCCAAAAGTTAGCAATAATTATGTACATTATGCAGTACCGCAACAGCTTCTTGATAATTTTATTGCAGCATTTGCTTTACTGTATATGTTTGTTCAACTGATTTACTATGGAATGGAAATTCGTGTATCATTGATCTCTTTGAAACTGCATCGTAGATAGTTAAGTTTTGTTAAACGTTAAAACGCTATAGTTATTTCTGGTAACTACTGTAAAACATATGTGAAGAGTCCAAGACGCGTGGCTAAAGATTCAATCATTTTTACAGATATAAATTAGCTTTTAATGTCCAAATTAGATAGTTTCATACCTTTATAAACTTAACCCGAAGTAAGAATCGAACTGGCGCTGCTTGGCTGTAAAATCTTGTTGCTATGTAATCGAATAGCACCGCATATGTATGTTATGCCATTTCTAGCGTTGCGTGTTAACTATCATAATTTTCAGCTAAATGTCATTGACGCTGTTCCGTCCTCTAAATTCGATGCTGTTTCAAACAAATGTCAAATTTTGTTCGAGATTGTTCGTAAATTTTAAAACGCTTTTTAACTTACCTTGAAACTGTTCGATATGCATTAATTCGAAACGCAACAATCATTTCTAGCCAGTACTGTAGATACAAGAAAAATCTATGACGTTTCATAAAGATTCAAACATTTTATCTAAAATCAAATAGTGTTACCTGAAAAGCTTGACAAATTCAAACCAACTTGGTTCATTTCAAGCAGCATATGCAAGGAGCGTTGCTTCTATAAAGAAGCGAATTGTAAATTATAAGTACACATACACCACACGCAAAACTCTGTTAACAAGTTTAGAATTCACATCGGTATTTGGGTTAATCATTTTTAACTAGAATTTCGGGCCTCCACGTTGTTTTTACTCTTTGGTGAAATATAAGCCTCTGACTAAATGTTTTTTATTCTGTAAAAGTTTTCTTGACAAGCTTTTTGCTCTAAATAAGATCTAACGTTTTCGTTTTTTTTTGAAACTATGCTTCGCTCTCTTTTAGTTCCTTACCTGAAACAAATGTAACACATGTGATTTTTGCCAACGAGTTCCAATTCATGCAATGGCTCACGTGCAGTGTAAACTTCCTTTCAATAGATTCATTTATACAAAAGAATTCGAGCAAATGTTATTGTCGAGTATCACGTTGGTGGTCAGCCATTTCATGTCGACGTCGCGTTCACAACGGTTCCATGCTACCGCGTTCTAGAGGATCATTTGTTAGCCAATTGTTTTTTCGTGAGTTCAAGCAACAAGACAAACAAATTTTGCACCTGGTTTTCCCTGGAGTTGCTAATTCATTACCTTAAACTGACGGAAATGTTTTAAAAATTTTATTCATATGGTTCAATTACTTTTGAAACCGGTTTCTAAAGTATATTCGAACTATATTGCTACATAATAACTGATCGGCGATGCAGTTGTTAAAATACAGCTGCATAGTTTATGTTGATGTTATAATTCACCTGATATAATATTGCAATGTGAGCGGTATAATTTGCGAGCAGCGGTGATTTGAATACTGTTACGATGCTAGTCTGTTAAAGTTATACTCTATCACAAAGTTTGCTTGTATCAGCTATAATGTAGCTAATTGTGTATAGTGAAGCTAAACTTGGTTTCTGTCATGAACAAGATTTTCTCAGAATTCCAGCTGTGCTAATACTGTGCAGTTTAAATTTATTTCATTGCATATTTTTTGCAAGACACTGTACTTTTTAGGAGGAACTCATGTAAGGTATGTTTTTTTGCACAAACAACATTGGTGATGACACTATTTTAGTAAAATAATTTAAATTCTGGTGTTAACATCATAAAACTTGTCATGTGTTTTACAGTATATACCGACGAATGATTAAAATGTATCTTGATTTTTCAAAAATAAAGAATGATTAAACAACTCTATCGAATCGATGGCACTCATTTAAGCCATTAATTGTATTCCGGTCCTCTTGATATGTATTTGTCATGATGTTGCGGGAGACGTTAATTGCTCAAAAATAATATTTTAACTTTTCCCAGTACCATATTTCGTCGGTCGATATTCAGAACCACCTAAGCGCCACACATATAGTTTTGAGATATGGTCAAAAAACTTTTTGATATAGTTTTGCTTGCAGGTTGGTTAAATAGCGTTGGATACTTTATTCTTTAGCAGATTACAATTACTTTGCAACTAAAACACCACACTTTTTGCGCAACTTGATCGGTCAGTGACACTTTTCAACAAAAAATGCGGCGGTTAGGTGGTTTGCTGGTAAATGATACAGTTCATAAGATATCGTCTACATAAAGAAAATACACATAACTAATTTCATAATTGTTATTTTAAAAGCTATTTACTTACATCTAGTCATAAATCAGGAGTTTCATCCACTTCTTCATCACTTTCATTGTCCGCCTCTTGCAGTTTGTTGAAAAAGCCACGAAATTCGGCCGGAATAATTCAGTCAGCCGTCTGCTTCAAATCCTTCAGTTTCTTCTTATCAACGGAAAGCACAGGGATGCTATAGAGCTGACGTGGTACAGCGGTCAAAGAGCAACTTGATTTACGCGTTTTTGTCCGGGGATCAAACTGAACACGGTAGTAGTTGATCGCAGGTATCTCGTATTTGACGTAGAACCCCTCCATGTCCCGTTTGAAGAACATCATTGACTTGAATAGCATCCAAGAAAGTGTCTCTCCCGTGTCGGCCATACCGCGATTTCGCATCACCAATTTGGCCATTGCCATAAAGTCGTACCATTCGCTTATTTTCGGCTGGATAACATTGTAGCCCTTCTTAACCATGATGCGAACACAATCAGCCGTAACATAGATGAGCCTCGTTTTGGATGCAGTTTCGATATGAGAATGAGCGGTGTCGACTTCCATGGAATGTCCGCTCTCCATAAACTGAAATGTGGACATTGGTAGTAAACCATTCTCGAGAGAAAAGACGTAAGTATATACGTATACGATATGCAGTGAAAAAGCGACGTCTAATAGCTAAGAGAATAGACACTCATTCAATAACGAATCATTCTTATTTTGCTTTTTATATAAAAATTTTTAATACTTCAAGACATCATAAAGTTATTGTCCTGTCACAACGTTTTGACAGCTTTAACAGTACACAACATTTACTCTTAACAGCTAAATCACGCTTATATCTATACATTAAGATACTGATTCATTCTACATTAAGATAAAGTAAGATACATGTTTAATATAATAAAACTGTGTAATATCAAATATCGCAAATGCTACAGAAAAATACATTAATTCTCAGAAGCTACAGAAAAATACATGAAAACGATGTAAGATCAAAGTAATACCACAGAATCTCCGAATTGTAGTTTGATCCGAAAAAAGACCTTTTTTAAACTACCGATCCAAACAAAAACGAATATATTCAATAAGATAAACTTACTTTGTGTTCAATCGATTCAATGTTCGTATCCGTTATTGCCAAAAAATGAGAGAACATCGTAGCCATACCCTGGTTTCTGTTCTGACCCCCCGCAGTGTCGCTATACACTACAACTTTCCGAACGCTGGGTTTAAGCGTCTTCAGCCACAAATATATCGCTGTCGCGGATTCACTGGCCCCCTTCTTGCCAACAGTTTGATCCCACTCCACACATGCCACCTTGCGCGTCGCTATCTCCCAAATTGTCATGTTGTAAGTCGATAGTTTTCTTTTGTAGTGCATAACACTAACCGGCGTGCATGGCGTGATTAGGTTCTTCTCCTTATCAAAACAGGCGACAACCATTGTAGGGTCATATGTGGCAACGATGCCATCTTCACGTTTAGCGTCGAAAGCTTGATTCATTCGCCGCCAATGATTGGTGTGGTCGGTTTCCATGGTGTTTCTGTAGGCTTCTGACGCGATTTCCTACTGATGACATTTGTCACATAGATCATTTTGGGGCGGCTCGAATGAATAGTTGAATGCATTGTTGAATACCTGTCGGAAGACTTTTGATGACACAGGGTTTTCGATGACAGTAGTAAAGTGACAGTAGAGGGCTTCGATGCTCAGGTTGGGGTCGGCTTGGCGGTAGTGCGACTCACTGCTGTGAAGCTGTTGAAGGAAATTGCAAATTTCTTGCAACTTTCCCTCCGGTGTCCTGAATTTGCAGGGGGTGCTTTCCGCGCTTGTCAGGAGCATTGCACGTTGCATTAAATACTGAATATTTACAGACATTGTATTTTTCGTGTGTGTTAAAATTTTCTATAGATTACGAGATTTTTTACGCCTTCGAAAGCGAGTTGGTTCAAAACCGTTATGTAGACGCAAACATGATTACATTACTTATCGCAATAGCAAATTGTAAATGATAAATTGGATAACTGCGCTGTTATATTCACAATGGAGGCAGTACGAATATGATGTAGTTTCAATAAAGTATTGAACATACGAAACATTGCAATGGTAAGGTTATTATAGACATTAATATAGTATGATACATATTAATAATACATGGTACCTTTTGGCGACGCACATTTGTTAAAAACACAACGCGCGAAAAGGTGATGCTTGGGACCACAAAAAGTGTCTGGCCAAAAGGATCCTATACTATTCAGGAATTCCGTGATGAGGTGCCAGCTATCAACTCGCCAAAAGCCAATGAGATTACAGCAGGAGTAGCAATAGGCAGTGGCTCACATTCTTGCTCTCTTTGGCTATTGGCGATTTGATTACGGGTACCCCCTTAGGAACCTTGGAAGTGTAGCCGATACCCCTTCAAAGAACCTTGGGTACCCTTGGAATCCTTGGTGAGGAGGGTAAGTAAAAAACGAACACATCATCGCATAAGACGTGACTGATGTCATACCCTTCTACAAAAATTCAGTAATGCACTCGTGCCCATACGAAGTCTAATACTCTCTGGGTATTCAACTATCACATCTTAATACTGTTTCCAAGTCTACAAAGTAAATATACCATTAACGCGCAGGCGTAGTATTGTATTTAGACCAGTTTTTCAAAATATTGTGCATTTTTATTAAATTTCCTTGTGAATATTATTTGTAAAATTCTAGCAAACGGTTGCTAGCATGTAATATTCAATTTCTCACTGACACTATCACTATCGTATACATATGCGTTCACCAGTGAGTAACCGTAATTCCGGTTCCGATTCCGGCGAAAATCGTGTTCCGGTTGCGGTTCCGGCATACGGCAAAGACCATACCGGAATCGGGATTCCGGTTTAAAATTTTATTCAAAATTGAACACTTTTTGCTCTATCTGTGGTCCAATCATGCGTTACAATTATACAATGATCATGATCCAACACAACCAAACAAAAGAAAATACTAACTCAGCAAATTACCCTGTGAAACGTAAGTAGGACACAGTTTCGGTAAGAATGTTTTCATCTTTACCCAGCAGGAGTTTGTTAACAAAACAAAGCTAAGTCGATGCTAGCAGCAACTTACCCATTCAGAAATCTGCGGTGTATATGTTAAAATTGAACCGGTCCAACATGATATACACAGTAGATTATGGATTATTGAAGTACTTAGCTGTAAGCTTGGCTAATATAAATTGCGTGAAGCACCAGCCAATGTGTTTGTAAACATTGTAATGACTCCACATTGGAGTAAACTAACATTTTCGTTTTGGTTAAAATATTATACTTCGTAGACTTGAAACTTATATCTGATTACCCCTTCTCCTTCTCCACAGAAGCATAGTATTGCAGATTGGCACTAGCGTACTCTCCAGTTTCACTAAATAATTCATGTAGGATTCCTGATTCTCTGTAAACCGTATCCATAGAATCAAATTATAAGGTATAACATAATTTCGTTTCAACTGATCCACGAGGATACTGGGTTAAAACAGTCAACTATGCAACAAGATTTGTATTATTCTCAGGTATCATTCCTGTTAAGAAGTTCGATATTTCTATCGGTAGTTTTCATACATTTTAGCTCTGTATGTTCAGCCGTACAACAGTTTTTCACCAATAGATATCACAAAGAATTGCCATGAAAAACATACTTATTCAATACAAGATAGAACGGACAATTCCGTTTAAAATTTACACTTTCCGTGTTTAATTCGACTTTACCATTGAATTCGATTAATTTTTTTGTTCTTCGTGTTTCCACTAGAAATCGCCTGCTTTTATGTCCATTATCATATTAAACTGCGCATTCTTATGAACCTTAGTGAAATGGAGCGAGCAAAACGAGCGAAGTTTCCACTGATGACGCAATCGAAAATTTCTTTTTTGTCCATTTCTGTCAGGCATAAGTCATCTTCTGGCGAATGGATTTCAACAAATTCTCTATTCGATAACAACAGTGATGAAGATATGCCTTTTGGTTGAGCGAAAACAGTTCCATCCTATCTTCGTGGTCAACATGACAAAAAAACACTGTTTATAAAGGTTTTTTGCCAAAAATTTGGCCATAGCGCTACCACTTTTTCGCAGCCCATATTTCGTGGCACAGGCAGCGCGTTGAAAAACCGAGACAACTATTTCAGAATCAGTTCATCGAGATTCATAATTTGCACGACCGCTACATTTTGTGGGACCACTTTCTGCGCCGCTGTAGGCCTGAATATGGCCCGTCGACCCTGCGCCCCAAACGGCGATTTTCAAGTTTCAGAGTGTTGCTGTGTGTTTTTAACGTTACAACGATTCTCTATTACGTTATCAAACATTCTGAATACGATGGTTTTGTTATATAGAGTAAAACTTGACTATATTATGCTTTTTCACAGGGCTTCAATGGTTTTACGATAGACTAACCGAGATTTCTAAAATGTAGAGAGTTTTCATTTGTTTGGCTATTTATTGCCTGCAGGGCATCAAGAATGGTACATACAGGATTTTCGGTACCCGGAACACGATGGTCAGATTAACTAGAGTCCCGCACAAATATTTCATACCTTTTTAGATCTTTTCAATGGATTAAGTGTCAATGAACCCGATTACCAGAATATAGTATATAGTCTGTCTTCAGTAGTTTGGTTACGTATTTCGTACAAGCATCAAGAATGGAATGGTCTATATATATATGTTTTAGACGTATTGAATACGATGGATCTGTTATCTAAAGACTAGCACGCATACTTCGTGGGATTTCAGTTTTTGATGGGTTTAGGGTTGACGAGGTTTTAGGTATTTCAATTAGTTCTAGGTTACCTAGGTTTTAGTATAGCATATGCATCAAACACAAAGCCTGTTACAAGTGATTTCACAGAATTGCAGCTTGATTATACCAAGATCGCTCTGTTTCACTCTCGCTTGTGAGGTACTGCTAATGCATCCTACTTTGCACAAAAAACAAATCCTGATTTAAACCCCTTGCAATAAATACTATCGAGCATCTCCACAACAAAAATGCTTTGGAAAGTGCCAGCACAGTTATACTTGTAGAAGGCGCCAAATCTGCCATATCTGCTGGTAATCTTGATAGAAGATATTGTAACGACATATGAGTCAATTATGTATGACCCAAATTCGAATATTAGGCTACATGCAGTAGGCTCTAGGTACCTACTACCGTGTCGTTATCGCCGCCTGGTCTAGTTCCGTATTTGACGTTTGTGAAGCAACCATAAGCAATCCAAAACATCAATAGGATAGTGTTATTAAACTACTGTTATGAAAAAATACTTGACCCAAAAATAACAAAATAGTAAAGTGTTGACAGCTAACCTGTTCCGCATGTTCGACAGTCGATGTGACAACTTGTAGCGCAGCTGAGCTTTGATTTCGAAGAGCATTCATTTCGCGTTCGTACTGCTGCTCCGCCATGTCTCCGCTTCCGCTGCCACTAACACTAGGCGATATGCTACTAGAGCGTTTATTGCTGCCGTGCTGAAGTCCAAATAAAATGACACAATTAAAAATCAATACTGCCTGTCAAATATGACAGCAATAGCTAAATCAAATTAAAAATGAGTCAAACGGTTAAGGTACGAACGGAAATAGTTTCTACAGATCGAATCCTAACTTAGCCAATGCTAACGCTTTGCAACAAAATACAATATGTGAGAAATTGTTATTGTCAACTGCTACATTGTTTATCGTACAGCGTAATCGCCATCTATATAGTGTAGATGCTTTCCAAATCATGCGGACCCCCCATGAACAATATGACGTCGCAGAACAGGTTTAAAACATTTGTGAATTAACCGCAGCATCTTTACTTAACATATCACGTATTCCCATTTACCTCTTAATGCATTAAGTGCGCGCATTCCACGCCAGTTTGGTTGATTAAGTGACATGAATGAGGTAACACTGACAATTTCGTAAGTTCCACATGACGGAATGCGAGTACTGATAACTGTGTAAAATCTGAAAGATAAAAAATCGTTTTTCTGTTCAGCTATCAGCTCTTAAATTTCGCCAGCAAAAGAGTCTATTAAAATAAGATACGCTATTCCTTAAGAATACGCGTATCAGTAAGCAGCCATAGGTAGGTAAAGCGGTTAGCCTGTATAAATATTGAACCACCAAAGTTAACTATTTCACTTCCGCGGATAATTTCAGCGATTACGATCATAATTACGAAAATTTTCAAAGTAAATTTGAAAAAAATATGACACAAAATTGAGGAGATGAGACAAAATTTAGATAGGGACTGGTTACCGCCGCTGGACCACCAGCCCTGCCAAAACATTATACACTCTTCCCCCAAGCAATCGGTCCTTGGGCATCTTTGATATGCGCACAACGTAACATCCCACACAACGATCGATCTGTCATAAGTCGTAGTTATACTGTTTCTTCAAAAAAGTTCATTAGTTATTTAAAACACAATAACAAATAGATTTAGAAAATTACTTTAAAGACCTTGCTATTCCCACCACTTTAGCCGAAGCTCACAACTCTGTATTTTTTCGAATAACGAAAATATACTTACATTTGACGCATCCACTGTGTTGATACATAATTGTTTGAGCAAAAATTCGACAAGCAGACGCCCACCGTCGACATCTAGATATCCGTGATCAGCCATCGCGATTGACAACTGACATATTTGACGTTTTATCTACAAAATCAATTTATTGATATTTGTACTATTGGTGAACAAAATCACAATGATTCACACCGATTTCAGCTGCAATATTTATAAGCCAGATCATGAAGGGTTGGAAATATGTGACAAACAAAGAGACAGACAACTCATAAGGGCATTCATTTAATTAGTGACTAATGCAGCAAGCGAGTACTGCAATAATAAAGATGAAATGCATTCAGTAGAGTTCGCTTATAGTGAAATCACTTAGAACAAATCAAATAATTCAAGAGGGCATTCTAGCTACACCTTATTTCTTAGATCACGTTCATTTCAGTTTAGTAACTTTGCCCCACACCAAGCGAGCATTTAACTTTAATGGCATTATTATCTATAAGCGCAATTTGCCGTGAGTACATACACTTCATTGCATTCACGTTCACTTGGTAAATAATTCGCTATAATTTATTCGGCTTAATAAACCAGTGGCCAACAAAGATAATATAACATCATGCGTAACACTAACTAAAACAGTTGTTTGCCTCCAGGATTCCTGCAATATGTAAAACTCATTTTGTACATAGATTTATAATATAATTTCCTATGATCTGCTCGCATATATTATATTTCGAGTAAAATAGCTTTCAAGCACCTCTGCTTGAAACAGTAATAAGATAATTATACAAGACGCGCAACAGAGTTAAATTTTCAACAGGAGACAAATACCTTAACCCATCATAATAGCCCGACGAGCACCCGACTAACAGAACGTGAATGCTCATAATATATACAAACACTCCCAAATAAAAGCAAAATTTTCGCGCATCCTTCGCGAAACATTAACAGCTGTTCAACTGCCACTCGCGAATTTTTCGCGAAAAAATTGCGATTATTTCTTAGTGTGACTGTAAATACAGATGACGAATCTGTATCAGCTTAGAAACTCGAATGCTTCGACTCTTCTACAAAAGAATTCAGGTGTCGCACGACAATACGGAGCAACTGTATTTTTCCAGAAACACGGTCGTGGCAAAACCCCGACCTCGCCAAAACACTGTGATGTCATCACGGTGTTTAACTTCATAATACCCACCATAATGACTGTCGCTGGTTCGAAATATATTTGTTCTAAAATATAATTTACTATTAATTTAAATTTTTTGAAATATAGAGCGAGCCACTCGCTCACGATTCACTCGGTATAAATGTGGCAGTCATTTTTGGCGCGTACTGCAAATATATCAACAACATAACTAAGATAATGTTAGCATTGTACTGGCCCAAAATCAGTCCAGTATTATAGAGCAAACGTCCAATAGAAATTGCACAAACTTTGTCCATTTGCGAACAAGTCACGAACATACAAAAAACAGGCCCTATAAGTCTAAACGCATCTCGAACAAAATTCGAAAAGCTTTCCGACAAAGTTTGAATCTTCTTGAACGAACAGCGCCGGCAAGTACTGGTCTTTATTACAGAATTTCAGTTTAGACACGACGATGATCCTTTTTCTTAAAGTTAATCCGGGGACTCCGGAGTGAGCAACGAAGAACAACACCTAGTATCCGTCAAAATAAAGCCGAAAAACCGGTTTAAATCAGATGATAATACAGACAAAAAAGAAGCACAACACAAGAAAAAATCTTATACGCAATAATTTTGGGATTATTTTAAAACCGAGATTGTTACAGCACCAACTTCAGGACGAAAATTAAAATTCTAAAACCCTTTAAAACAGTAACCGTAGCGTAATAAAATTATAAAACCTAGTAAATAAATTGAGAGAACTGAGTGAAATATTAAACAGGAGTTCCATAACAAAGAAGTAACTAAAAATATACTAAGTCTACCAAATAATGTGAAAAACATGTAACCAAAATAATGAGCCAATGAATATTAAATTAGAAAAAATTTATCGTCCGACCCCTTGGTGCAAGCGTTAAACAATTTTTACATGAGTAAGCCATAATTCAGATTCTTGTTGTGAGCTCGATTTTTTCATTACCATTGCAGCAAGCTTCTGGAAAGAAAACACAGGTCCTAACCATCACAAAATAATACTACATACAAAAGGTTTCAAAGCTAGTGTAGCAAACTCAACTGTGTACGGCATTGAAAAAGCAATATATACATTCAACCTGCTGCATTCTTGCGCTAAATCCAACAAGCGTACCATAATTTTTTCGAAATTGTTATTACAAAATTCCAGGTGCGCCGAGATAATAGATGTTACCACAGAATTCTCCCAAGTTGAAATAACTTCACATTTTGCCAGACAGACATTTTCGAGATAATTGGCAAACATTTAACAATCTGTAATAGAGCTGAAGTCAGAAAAGCTCTAACATCCAAATTTTCTAGAAAATAAGGATAACACAAATTTCCGCGATTTTCGTGTTTTATTAACAAGGTAGAAAAATGACTTTAGCGAGAATTGGAACACGATCCCCTGCGTAACCTTTGAAAATTCCAATTGAAAAATCACATTTGTTCAATTTTTTTGCGTTTTTTATAAAATTAAAAATGTATTTTTCAGCCCTAAAATTACACTTGTATTTCACTAACTAAAATGTAGAGAACAAGTATACAATATCGAACACCTGCGGAAAAAATTTTTTACCACATTTTCCCACGCCCTTTCATAATTGTTTCACTCACTAAACAATCGAAGACAAGCAAAACACTGAATCTCTTACGGCGAACCTAAATTTTTATTTATGGTAATATCTTCTTTCTATAGGGATTCGCTGTTCCATACTTGTTTTCGATATTTTATGAAAATTTTTCAGTTCATAATAAACGCAAAAAATTGGAAAAACGATTTTTCAACCTGATTTTTACCACAAGACTAAATTTAAATTTCAAAAGTTACATCAAAAGATTCTTCTTTCCAATTCACGTTCAGTGGATTTTTCTCATGGGTTTTCAAATGTTTTTCATGGGTTTACAGCCAATGAACCTTATTTTCAGAATATGGGCTGTCTTCAGTAGTATGAATACGTATTGAGGACAGGGCACCAAGAATGGTGTATATATAGTACTCGTCACAAATGAGTGTCAAATTTCGAACGAACGAATATAAATAGAACAAAATTTATTCTCGAACAGCACTCCAACAAATTTAGCAAATCGCGCCAAAATTTCAAACGTCTCGAAAAAAATTTTTAACTTATCGAACGAACAGCACTAATTTATGACGAATACTGTAGTTTTTTGGCAAACTGCATATCATGGTTGGCTAACTACAGATTAGCACATATATTTAATGCGTTTCAGATATTTTCGATCGGGGTTCCAGAGGTTTTAGGGTGGTATATGTATCAAACATAGGCAGTCGCATGTGATTGCACCAAATAATTTAAAAATTAAATCACGCTCGCTCTTGTTCATCCTTGCATGTGAGATACTAGTGAAAGTGGCCACTAGTTAACTTGGAGGAGGATTTCTACCAGCTAATGTCGAGGTAAATACCCACAAAGCCCCGAGTTACTATGCTGTAGCAGTGGAGAGATCAGTGAAACTAGGCATCGCAAAGTAACGGGGACATCGCAGAACACTTGAACCAAGCAAAAAAAGTAAACCTAAACACGCGGTATTGCAATGCTTTTATCTCCAACTCCTATATATTTATGTCAAATTAATATATAATGTATATACAAATATTCTTCCAACCATAGATCACACCTAACTGTTTAAGCAAAATAGTTTATATGAGTTGCACACGACAAAAATTGTGGAACTAAAACAAGAAAACAAAACGTTTTAGTTAACAAACAAATGTCAAGTTTTCTTTGAAAAATTACTATTTGATTATGTTTCCCTCATGATTTAGCATTACGCAGAAAAATATTCCAGACTTGGTTAGATTTAACATATTTTCCTACCGCTACTCTAGCAATAGTGGCATAAATAAAAGAATACGAAATCTGTAATGTCTGTAAAGAAACTAAGCAATTAAAAATCGAAAACATCGAAATTATTGTCACCTACCTTCCACGAAGCGTCATTGATCACGGGTTTCAGGCCCATTATGATCAACGATTTTTTGTCGTCCATATAGGGTCCTGAAATAAAACAATAATAAGTATGGCATTCGCAACACTGAATTAAGAAAAAACACAGCGTTGATATAAAAGCTAACATTAATTAATAGTTTGCAAATAAATAATATTCCTAACAATGTTCCTGAATGGTCATAACGGTAAGATTTAAACCAAAACACATAAGTTCCCGCTGCGCAGATTACGGTAATAACAGGTGGAATAATATTAGCGTTCTGCTTATATGTACGCAAATGCGCTTCCAAACAATGCGACTTAAGGTATCAAAAAGGTTTATATTATTGTTATTGATTTACCTGATGAATTAATTAAATGTCGAAGTACTATGAGCGATGCAATCTTGGCCTTCGGTGGACCGTTTTGGAGCTTTTGTAACAGATAATAACACAGTTTGTCGGCGTTACGTATTGCTGAAAGCAAACACTATACATTAATAAGAACAACGGGAATAGATTATACCACATCATAATGATCTACAACGTTAAACTTTTTGGCAAACAAAGCTCCAAAGTACACATTGTGCCGTGTGTCACTGGCACTATAACAAATTTCTAAAAATAAAAAAATTTTCAAGTACTGTATTGCACACTTAATGCTGTATTATTTACATGGCTTCAGTATACTTGCGCACCATATCTGTACTTCGGAATTTCCGCCAACAAATTATGTGGCATACCACATTCAAGAAGCACAAGCTGACATAGCTAATTACAGTCACGGACAGAAATAAGTGCACAAAAAAAGAACGCAACAACGTTCGTTTATAAATAAACGTAAAAAGATCGTTGTAAAATACGACAAATTCTGTTTACGTTTGGATTACGTTCGTTGGCGTTCGTTTTTTTGACGCACTTTTTAGTTGCCCGTGGCTGTAACTACCTAACGCTAAGTTACGAAATAACTTGGAAGATGGATTTATAACATAAAAAATTTCCCCAAAACTTGGAGATACCACACATTTTATAATGTTAAGAGTTTTTCTTTATAGATGTTTTAACTATACAACCAACCTCACATACCAGTTACATGAAAACAACGGAGAACTTCATTTTGATTTCGACTTGGCGATGAAGCACTATAGTCGATTTCGCCGCCGACCTGCAAACATAATATTGGGAGAAGAAAACAACAAAAAATAAATAAGTGTCAAACGACTAAATTCTTTCTGTAAATCGGGTTCGCCGATAGTCGACAATAAAAGGCGGTGAAAAGTTATGATGCCTTCATGCTGGACTGTAGATGATCATAACATCGCATTTAGCGCACCGAAAAACTATACAAACAGCTCTGAATGAAGGTTATATACTCAAGACAAACAACGGTTTGGAAATCAAATTTGCCCATCCTAAACCCACAGAAAACCTCTAAGGTGTGACATATTCCCGCTGGACTCTAGATTACAAAACCACAGCATTGCCCATGGTTTATTCAAACGATGTTCAACACGCTTGTACGTCAGGATGAGCTGTTCTCGGATAGTGCTCGCCATGTTTGGGTGCGAAGTTCTGAGCTATATATGGTCTGAGAAACATAAACACAAGGCCAGGTTTGGCACAGGAGCCTTAATTGTGCATAATCAATTTAAAGATTTTGATATTTTAAGTTTTGAGTTCCCTGAATGCCATAGTAGTCACCATGTACTAACTAGATCTTTTCATGCGGAACATTTCAAATTTGGCAAAATGAGTGCTCTGGTTATTATGTATTGCTGTGATCTTCGATGTATTCTCAATTCTGAAACATACTCCGACACTTCTCCAAACTGAGCGTTATTCAGAAATTTTCCCCTAGTAAAAAAACAGGTAACTGCAGTTCGCACATCCTTGCCAAATTTTGGGCTCCCAAGTTCAAATTTTTGCCTCTGACAAGTAAAAATATCTAACACAAAAAATAGCTATATTTTTTCAGTTTGCAGCTAAAATGTTGATTAAATTACAGAAAAATCAAATAAAACTAGCTTTTAACATTAAACTCAGTCACGTCTTAGCAGCATTTCTGAGGCGGTTCATTAAAAACATTGAATTTTGAATTGTTTTTTACGTTTTGAAGCCCTCCGATACATCCTCTAAACAAAATTTGGCTATGGTAACTGTCAAAAAATCTGAAGATTAACACTAAATCCATATTATAAATACATCAGAAAAGTGGAGTATAACAGCTAAAATATTATTTAAATCGTAAAAGTAGAATCAAAGCGAACACAAACTTGTGGAAACAACGCTAGCCAAATATCCTCCAGATACGGCTCTAACGGACACGACTCGTCGGCAATGACGGCTTCCAATAATCTGCATAAACCCTGAAACGCACAAAGCTACAATGTATAATGCAATAAGCAATACCACTCGTATTATAATTAGAAATAGAATTATATTATGTAACCAAAGAACCGGCATTTATAATAGTTTTAAAAACATGTAACTAGGTGCACATTTAAAATAAAAACTTTACTTTTCCGTTCGTAATAATCGAGACTATTAAACAATCTGCAATCGAATACAAAAGACGTATGCGATAACATAAAATGCATCCAGCACAGCAAGCGAATATCTAAAAAAATTACACAAGAAGTGCGCTTTTAGAAAATGTATAGCGACACGCGATCATATCTTGTTTCTGCACAGTATATCTAGTGCTGCACTGTCTAGCCAATACTCTTCAAACACCACAAAATAATATTTCAGAGATGTATATTTTATTGGACATTTGAATTGGGCTCTCCATCCGCTGAAAATTTTGCCAAGGGCATGAAACGGGAGGGTCTGGTTCCGAACCGGGGGGCGCCCGGTTTTTCCAAGATGAAAACGATTAAAATCGTAAAAAAAGAAAACGTTTTTGATGGAGAGAAAACCTATTTTAAAGCAAATTTTAACAAAGCTTGCGAAATATTTGGCTTTGGGCCGGAATTGTTTTACAGATTTTATGTACTTTTCGGATGTTTTTTACCGAGTGTAAACAAAAAAATTTGCCAAGATGTAATGTGGTCCATTTACTTATTGCTTTTGCATTTCATAATAAAAGTGCTCGAATTGCACATAACCCAATTTGAAATACCTGTTCTGCGGTGAAAAACGAAAAGTTTTTAGCCTGGGCTCTCCAAATTGCGGGAGGTGTGGGGCCCTCTGGCATTTTTCGGTTCCCCCTGGTTCAGAACAGGTGCCCCCGTTCACGCCCCCTGGTAAAATTTTGGGCTCCACCGGTTCACCGCCTCTTGGAAAATTTTTTGTTTCCAATCGGTATAAGGACAAAAAATTTGATCAAAATTTGTACTAAAATTCCGTTCTGAAGCCAAAAATTTCGCAAATTTTGTCAAAATTTGCTTCAAAATCACTTTCTCTCTGACACGATTTTTTACCGTTTTTCTCTTGGCAAAATGTTCCTTGGCAAAATCGGACGCCCCCGGTTCGGAACCAGGAAGGCCCCCTATCTTCCATATCTGTCAATCTACTAGTGTTGTTGGCAAAATAAATCCAGAGAATATGAGATATAACATTAACATCATGAAATTAAGTTTCACGTACACTTAGTGTATACGGTATATGAAAATTTTTGAACTAGTTACATAGTTTACAGATTACTTTGGCGAAAAGCGCAGTTGCTCTTACTACTCACCTGGGTAACGGATAGTGGCTCTGATTGTTTTTTGTAAAGTGCCAAAATTGTCGGTATCAGTTTTCGAATTTCTTCGTGAAGCTTTTCGGTCCCAATCAAGTGCGATAATTCTCCTAGTGCTTCCACAACCGCGCCACGAGTCTAAAAATAACCCTAGCAAAATATCCGATTTGTACCTCGAAATGCTTCACTGGGAACAAATGAATCTTTAAGAATCCTAACTGGCTGGATGCCAGTGTTTCATAGTATTATTTGTAGTAATGTCTTTAGTTACTCACTTAAACGGTGCAAGGTGCAAAATCATTTGCAGCAATAAATTATATTCACAATGTTAGCAAAAAGATCAAAATCGGCAGGTGCAAAAAAATTTTGTATTCCAACGCATAAAAGAAGGTTCTTTTATCTTCTGTTGCGTACCGGTAATTAATGCCTACCTGACAATAATTTTATTTTTATTCCAGATTAAGATTTCACGATTTCCATCATTATAGTGCAACCAATCAGCAGCAACGAACATAAACAAGAAGCTGACACATGAGTACCTAGACAGTGTTATATAACTCGCGAAGTCTACATAACGCATAAAACAATCTCAAAGATTTAAACAGTAAAAACGTACCTTTTGATCTTTGCTCGTCAACCATGAATTGAACAAAGTATCGAAACCAGCCTCCATTTGCGTTGAGAAGATTTCTTTTCTCACTGAGGGATCCGGAGCCTGCTCCATATTCGAAACGTATTCTAGCACGCTTTCACAATATTTTCGGACTGCTGCATAAATATGATCTACGTTCATACACAGCAAGAAGCAAATTGAATTTTAATGCACGAATAACAGAAAAAATGACCTCACACTAGCGTCACTCTCTTGTAATAACCGGGGCGGAATCCATTATCCTATGCTTTGGAACAAAAATGAAGTTAGATTCGGTTCATTATTAGTCCGGATAGAGCGACATGCAATCCAGTAATGGTAGTGCAGTGACGTTCCGACACTTGCTGTGAATTAGAGTTAGCCTGTAGCGCACAAAATTCATGTAACTGTGACATTATAAACGAAACACTCCTATAGTTTCTCGGTTATTGTTCGTGAACGTACCCCTTTTTATTTCATATTAAATTTTGTTCACAAATTAAATGTGATGTTCGGCAATAGAAAACAGCATTTTCAAACAGACTTGAAACTCTGTTCGGTAAAGCTATTTTTTACAAAATAACATAAAGTTGGTCATCAAGGGTAGCTTAAGTTTAGTCCGGCACAGAGGAACATACGGCACATTTACAGTAAGTAGCACTGAGGGCGTTAAGGGGAAAGATCGGAAAATTTGTTTTTTTGTTTCTATCGAGCGTAACTCATCTTCGGATAGTTGGATTTCGATAAATTTTTATTCGATAGCAAAAGTGATGAGGATGTGCCTTTAGTTTATCGCGAACAGCTCTGACTACTTCTTCAGGGCAAAATGGCACAGAACAGGTTTTAAGAATTCTTTGCCAAATCTGGTCACAAGGGTACCAGTCTTTCGCACCCAATATCTTGCGAAATACGGTTTGGATCGAAAAACCGCCTTAGTAAATTCATCACCATATAGAATTTTGCTGGCCACCACTTTTGTTGAACGATCACTCCCTCCGCTATATACCTGAATATAGTTCGTCGCCCCTTTCCGTGGAAAAATTAATTTTTAAAATTCCGGCATGTTATTGTGCGTTTTTTACTTACAAAGATTATCTTTTAGGCTATCAAGCACGCTAAATACGATGGTCTAACATGACTATATCATACTTTTTCATGTGGTCTCACGGGTTTTATGGTCGACACTAGAGTCCAACATGACTATATTATACCCTTTCATGGGGTTTCAAATGTTTTACGGTCGATGAACCCGATTTCAAAATGTAGTGAATTTTCACTTCTTTGATTATATTTGTTTGTGATTGTGAATGTTTCACATCAAGAATGTTCTATATAATATAAGGTTTTCGGTGCGCTAAATACTATGGTTTGGTTATCTAGTGTCCAGCATGAATATTCAGTGTTTTGATGTTGATGTTTTCAATGGGCTTCGGTTCAACGAACCGGATTGCCAGAATATAACCTGTCTTCACCATCTTGGTTATGTAATGCGTAGGGTGTATGAAGAATATTCCATTTAATAATTTTTCGATGAACTGGAGACTAGCACGATCAGTTCGTGAGCTTTCAGTTGTTTTCGATGGGTTTAGGGTCGACGATGTTTTATGGTTTCAATGGGATCGGGGTTTACCGAGGTTTTTTGTTAAATAATATTTTTGTATATTATACATCACACAAAGTGTGTAACAAGGTGATTGCGAAAATGACCACGTTGACGCATGCTCGCGCCGCATCACCCTCGCTTGCGAGATACTAGTCATGCGTGTTGCTTTAGCAACCAACTAATTTCGGCCAATAATAGGTTTCTCTGTTCACATATGCATAGCGTCAGTGTTGTTGGGCAACATTAAGTGCCAAGCCGAAATTTCTGTACCTTTATTTCTGCCATGTGATCCTTTCCCCATAAAGCTATTGTCTGTATTTTACCAACATTTTAAACAATTCTTTAATTTCCATTGCGAACATCCACTTAAAGTTCGCAGTGCATATAGAATTCGAATTATTAATAGTCTAATGTTTCTACCAAACACTGCCTTAAATTACGTCCCATATAAACCTGGTATGTCGCAAGCGACTGTGAAACGGAGCGATCGTAGCGTCATCTATGGTTGCTATTATGGGTAATCTGTAACCTGCAACGAGCACCAGCTTAAAACTCCAGAAGAATCCTAAAATACATAAATTTTATAATACTGGTCATAGAATTTAAGGAACACAATAGTATTCGGTGAATCCATAATGGCTTACTTAACTCTAAAGTCGCACAAAACCACGCATCATCAAATAAATGACGACATACAACAAGGCCTTTTCAGCTCTCCAGTTCCGAACGGGGTACCTATATCGTACCCCTAGGTATGATTTTGGTAGTTGGATGAAGCCAACAAGACAAACTACTTTCTGACAATCGGGTGCTCCATAACGGCCAGGAAGTGGTCCCAGAAAAATGTTGGTCACCAAACTTGTAGATCTCGAAAGCTGATTTCAGAATCGATGCAACGCCTCTGTCGCGATATATGAGCTGCGAAGTACATGTAACAACGTGAAAATTTGGCAAAGAACCCTTACTAATTAGTTTTAGCCATTTGTATCCGGAAGATACGATTGGAGCTTTTAGCGTTCAACTAAACGGTACGTCTTCATCGCCTTTCTATCGAACAATAATCCATACACCCGAAGATGAGAAACCGAATGTCAAAAAAAGAAATTTTCAAGATCTTCCCCTTTCACTATTCGTGGGATCGCCAGCTCCGTTTCAGTAATAGTTACTGGACACAGGAGGTACATAATAAACTTTGACCGTCAAGAAAAAGCTAACAAAATATAAATAATACAACGATGCGTAAAACAGCAGCAACCAGCGATCGCCCTAAAGGTCAGTTTTTCGTCAACAATTAGCCAAACAAAGATCTATACGGTGCTTGCCACAAATGGCTACAGAGATCGTACGATCAGACTTCGAGCACTTCCCTAACGACAGTTACTACAACAGCGTACGGCGATAACTGTAATATTTCCATTGGCCAATATTGATGGAAAATTTCGCCGATATAATGTGTTAAAGGAACAAAGCAAGCGAAGCTTTCACCAAAAGCTTTGCTAACGGCAAAAGTTGTAAAAAATTCTTCTTTGTCCGTCTGTGGATATCATAACTCATCACCGGATACTTCTTCTAGCACAAAATTGGCTCCAAAGTATCAAGATACACTGGCCTGTCCACAGTGGGGGGTGGGGGACTCCCACTTTCCAAATCCCCATGTTCGTGAGATTTCCCCCATGTCTGTCCCCCCACTCGGTCGAAACCCCCCATGTTCAACTAATCCCAAAAATTTTTTATGTCAAAAAATTTATCTTTTTGTTTGCAAATTGTTTTTTAAACATTAATTACCACTATTTATAATTCTAAAATTTTAGAATTACAAATTTTAGCTTGAAATTACATTTACAGTAGTAAACATGCATGAAAACATGGAAATATTTAGTGTTTTTAAGTAAAATTTCCCCCTCCCCACTTTTAATTTTCCACGAGAATGAATATGGGGCCCCCGAAGTTGCCCCCACTTTTCGGAGGGCTGTGGACAGGCCAGATACACATTTTTTAATTTTGGTATCCATGTCCTCTGGATTTCTATATTTCGCGACCTATGTGTCGAGATAAAGGTTTCGCAGCTACAAGGCGAGACCACTTTGCGAGAAGAGCTACAACTTTGTTTTACTTCATTTTTTATCGCGCGACTCAATAGGCGGCTAGCATATGCCGACCCATTTTCATATAACGCTTTTTTTACTTTCTGATGTGTTATTGCGGCATTGTGATATGTCATTCTATCCTTATACAGGCTTTCGTGCACGCTTAACACAACTATATTATTGTCGGAGATCTATGGCTGCTGTATAATGTCGTGCCACTGGGACATGTGGTTTTAGGATCTGCCGACCTATTGTAACAGAAGACATTTTTTGGTTTGGTGGCATGTTATTGCGGGCGTGGAAGCCTCGAAACATTCTTATAAGTTTTAAAACAAGCTGAATATGATGGTATTGCCGTCGAAGAAGTGTTGTTACTGTGCCAATCATTGCATGGCTGTGAGTGAACACATTTTAAATAGCAAGCAAACATCTGTAAAGCTAATAAAGCTTGGAATATGCGACCATGGCAAATTCATTTCCATTCACTTATGAGATCCTAGTCTCTTTTTTGCAACCAACCATTACTGGCTGTGTTACCAAAACTGCAACATTTTGAAACATTTCAATAAAGTTACGGAAAATTCACTAGCCACAATTTGGAAGGAATGGTAAAAAAATGGTCTTTCGCCCTCAATATAACTACGGTTGAAAAATGTTTATTTCAATGTGTTTAGACAGCAGTAATTCGTAATTTATAGTGAAAAACTGTGTTAAGAAAAACTGGCCTGTCCACAGAGGGGGGTGGGGGACCCCCACTTTCCGAATCCCCCCATGTTCGTGAGATTTTCCCCATGTCCGTCCCCCAACTCGGCCGAAACCCCCCATGTTCAACTAATTCCAAAAAAAATTTTATGTCTGAAAATTTATGTTCTTTGTTTGCAAATTGTTTTTTAAACATTAATTACCACTATTTATAATGCTAAAATATTGTTTTTTAGCTTGAAAGTACGTTCACAGTAGTAAAAATGCATGAAAATATGGAAATATTTTGTATTTTTAAGCAAAATTTATCCCCCCACTTTGAAATTTCCCCCGAGAATGAACATGGGCCCCCCCCGAAGGTCCCCCCCCCACTTTTCGGAGGGCTGTGGACAGGCCAGAAAAATTTACTAAAAGAAAAAATATATTTCGCAATCATAACAAAGCGTTTGTTGTATCACTCACTAAACTTATTTAGAAAACTTGGATATAACAAACTCCAAGAGAAACTTATATATATAACAGTGGCTCATTTAAATTAAGAAAACAAAATGTCCAATGAACCCCAACCTGAAATGAATAGACCAATTCATTCATTAATTTACCCGTAAATATGTAGTCATCGCAGAAATCAATGCAAAATAGTCGATCGAAATTTCATTCGATTACGGTTAAACAAATTTTCTATCGTTTTGGATAAAACGAAATTTCTATCGATTTCTATTTTAGCGCAATTAATTTCGCATTTATAGAATTTCGATCATATTTGACTAAACGATATTTCGCTCGATTCCGATGAATTGCGATTAAACGAAATTTCGATCAATAGCGTTTTAGATTGCAATTATTTTTGAATAGTAATTCTTAGACAAAGTGGAAAATGAAACAACAACTATGGTTATGGTATGAGAACTGCAATCGAACAAAGTAATCACTCACCGACGGATGTAGCATATTTAAGCATGTCACTTTTTATTGCCAATAACATGGGCACCGTTCGTGACAACACGTCGCTCAAGAAAGGTACAAAAGCGAATGCTGAAACACACATGAGAGATTGAAGCAATATTGTAGCTAGCAGTAGAAACAAAGACAAACTATTTTATATTTCTTCCAAAACCACTTCAAAGTTGTAATAGGTTAATACACCAGTACCACATCAACAGAGGCTACATTAGAACCATTTCACACCAATAGAAAGCTCTATATTTCCCTACAATGGCCATAACTGTAAAATTTGCCAATCACTACTCTAAAAATTAAATTTAAGAAACAACTTGTGTTACGATGATGACTTCCAATGCATGTTGTATAAACTCACATCAAAATGCATGAAACGTTCAAAATTATTAATAAATCCCAAATTTCAAAACAAGAGGATAATGACCTAACAGGCAAGGAAAGAAAACCCGTGTGCACGCTTGGAAACCTTTTCTACTGTTGCACGGTGCTTTTCTACGGTGTTTTAACCGTGCATCCAGTCGCTAAAACCACCTTTTAGGCTATGAAAATCAA